>JAWPHD010007394.1:0-129625 GCA_037043455.1 Cyrtodaria siliqua
TGTCATACTTTTTTAAAATAGATAGAGGAGTTAGGCAGGGATGCCCACTGTCGCCATATCTTTTTATAATAGCAATTGAACTACTATACAATGCCACACGGAAACATAAGGATATTATAGGAATCAAAATTAATAATAATGAAATAAAAAACACAGCATTCGCAGACGATGCTACGTTTATTCTAGATGGTTAAAAAAAAACTTTTGAAACATTAGTCAACCTAATCGATAATTTTAGCGAAGAATCTGGATTAAAATTAAACATAAAAAAATCAATAATACTACGTGTCGGTTCATTAAAAAATTCAAATGAAAAATACTGTGAAGAAATTTTTTTTGTATGGACTAAAGACAAAGCAACAACACTGGGAATCGTTTTTGCAAATGAAAAGGGAAAATGTGAAGAATATAACATTTATCCAAAAATAGATCAATTTATAAGATGCTTAGATCAATGGAAAAAACACAATTTATCTATTCTAGGAAAAATAACGGTAATAAAAACTTTTGCTCTACCAAAACTGATATACCCTCTAACCGTTTTGGAGACTCCATCAACAGAATCCTTGAATCGAATAAAAAAATAAAATGTATGAATATTTGTGGGAGGGTAAACCAGACAAAATCAATAGGAAAACAATTATACAAGACTATAAAAATGGTGGTCTAAAAATGATAGATTTGGAATCATTTATTAATTCCACTAAAGCAGGATGGGTGAAAAGACTTACTAATCCGGATAATCACGGTGACTGGAAGGATATTTACATGAAAGAACTTAATCAGTATGGTGGGGGTATTTTATTTGAAAGCAATGTGGACATTAAAGATGCAAACAAAATAATCACACGATCCGCTTTTCTGTCAGAAATAATAAAATCCTGGTCTTTGGTAAACTTCAAAAAGAAAGCTAACAACATTTCAAAACAGATAATATGGAATAACTCGGACATAAAACATCAAGGACATACTATATACTTCAAAACGTGGGATAATTTGGGTATTAAATATATTGAACAATTGTATAACCATAGAATTAGAGAATTTTATACATTTGCACATTTAAAAACAATATATAACATACATAATTCTGAATTCTTGAACTACTATACAATTGTTCAAAGCATACCAAAAAAATGGAAACAGGAACTAAAAACAGAAGATAGAACGACACACTATAGCGAAAAAAGCCTACTGAAACAAATAGGAAAACAAAACAGTGCCAACAAATTATTATATAACATTCAAGTGGAACGCATGCAAACAGAATTACAAATTAAACCTCACCAAAAATGGGAAGAAACTATAACAATCATAAACTGGAAACTCATTCATACCACACCTTTCAAAAGCACAATAGATACAAAACTTAGATCTTTTCAATATAAATATATAATGAGAATTATACCCACAAATAAATTTC
Organism: Cyrtodaria siliqua; assembly: GCA_037043455.1. Lineage (NCBI taxonomy): Eukaryota > Metazoa > Mollusca > Bivalvia > Adapedonta > Hiatellidae > Cyrtodaria > Cyrtodaria siliqua. The sequence continues at coordinate 1,424 of JAWPHD010007394.1, forward strand.
TATATAAGTGCAAAATTAGTAACACAAGTCTCTGTGATTTTTGCAATATGTACGTTGAAACAATTGAACATTTGTTTTGGGAATGTCCATTTAGTAGAGCTTTTTGGACAGAAATACATAACTTTTTGAACAGCAAAAATATTCCTTTTGCATTGACTTTCCAAATGATTTCATTTGGTTTTATTCAAGATAAATCGTATTCAGATATTTTAAACTGTGTTTTAATAATTGCAAAGTATTTTATTTTCAAGAATAAGTATGCGAAAACGATTCCTAGTTTTACATCTTTCATCTCATACATACAAAAAATTGAACATATAGAGCGTATTATAGCCAGTTCGAAAGACAAATTGGAATATCATTCAAAAAAGTGGGAAGTTTTACGTTTAAACACAGAAAATTGAACAGTATTCGGTAACAAATTCTCTCTCTCTCTCTCTCTCTCTCTCTCTCTCTCTCTCTGTGTCTCGCTTTTTTCTTTTTTCTTTTTCTTTTCTCAATTTCTACTACCTCTAGTCTCTGCCGCTGAATGTAACTTATTTCTTGGAATACATACATGTAAAACGACACTTTAATATAACTGTTCTGTGCTAATGAATGACTACATTCATGTATATGTAACTTTTGTACTGCCATACACCTTATATTGTTTTTGCATATATGTATTAAAAGAAATAAAATATTGAAATATAAAAAAAAGTTGACAAAGCAATACAATACAAAATCCTATCCTGACTTGTGTAAAAATCAAATCCTAATGTACATGGAAATGTCAAGTGTTGTCTCTTACTCATTCCACATTACTCCCATTTTATGGAGACATTTCTGCATTACTCCCATTATCATAGATATGTCGACCGTTTTCATTTCTGCATTACTCCCATTATCATGGAGATGTCGAGCGCAGTCATTTATGCATTCCTCCCATTTTCATGGAGATGTTGACCGCTGTCATTTCTGCATTTCTCCCATTTTCATGGAGATGTCGACCGCTGTCATTTCTGCATTACTCCCATTATATCATGGAGAGGTCGACCGTTTTCATTTCTGCATTACTCCCATTATCATGGAGATGTCAAGCGCAGTCTTTTATGCATGACTCCCATTATCATGGAGATGTCTACCGCTGTCATTTTTGCATTACTCCCATGTTCAAGGAGATGTCGAGCGCTTTCATTCCTGCATTACTCCCATTATCATGGAGATTTTGAGCGCAGTCATTTCTGCATGGCTCCCATTTGCATGGAGATGTCGAACACTTTCATTCCTGCATTACTCCCATTTTCAATGAGATGCCGAGCGCTGTTATTCCTGCATTACTCCCATTTTCATGGAGATGTCAAGCGCTGTCATTTCTGAATTACTCCCATTTTCATAGAGATGTCGAGCGCTGTTATTCCTGCATGGCTTCCATTTTCATGGAGATGTCGAGCGCTGTCGTTTCTGCATTACTCTCATTTTTATGGAGATGTCGAGCGTTGTCATTTCTGCATTACTCTCATTTCACGGGATGTCGCGCGCTGTCATTTCTGCATTACTCTCATTTTCATGGAGATGTCGAGCGCTGCCATTTCTGCATTACTCCCATTATCATGGAGATGTCGAGCGCTGCATTACTCCCATTTTCAAGGAGATGTCGAGCGCTGTCGTTTCTGCATTACTCTCATTTTCACAGAGATGTCGATCGCTGTCATTTCTGCATCACTCCCATTTTTATGGAGATGTCGAGCGCTGTCATTGCGCATTACTCTCATTTTACAGAGATGTCGAGCGCTGTTATTCCTGTATTACAGTCATTTCATAGAGATGTCGAGCTCTGTCATTTCTACATTACTCTCATTTTTATGGAGATGTCGAGCGCTGTCATTTCTGCATTACTCCCATTTTCATGGAGCTGTCGAGCGCAGCCATGTCTGCATTACTCCCAAATTCTATGGAGATGTCGAGCGCTGTAATTTCTGCATTGCTCTTATTTTCATTGAGATGTCGAGGCTGTCATTTCTGCATTACTCTAATTTTCATGGAGATGTCGAGTGCTGTCATTTCTGCATTACTTTCTTTTTAATGGAGATGTCGAGCGCTGTCTTTTCTGCATTACTCCCATTATCATGGAGATGTCGAGCACAGTCATTTCTGCATCACTCCCATTTTTATGGAGATGTCAAGCGCTGTCATTGCGCATTACTCTCACTTTTACAGAGATGTCGAGCGCTGCATGTTATTCCTGCATTACTCTCATTGTCATAGAGATGTCGACCGCAGTCATTTCTGCATTACTTTCATGTTTATGGAGATGTCGAGCGCTGTCATTTTTGCATTACTCCCATTTTCATGGAAATGTCGAACATCATCCTAACTGTAGCAGTCCAATAGGCACTTGGTGCCTGGATATCTTAGAATCAGCACCAGACCCTTAGGACAGACCCACAAACATAAACATTTACCAATAGAGGTCAGGTTATGGGTCTGATGATGGTCTGGGGCTGATTCCGAAAGTTCCAGGTGACTGTTACCTAACAAGATGAAAAATGCAAAACTTGCTATTTTTCGACATATAAAAATGAAAATAAAACAGTTATATACTTATATACAGGTGTGGAACATCCTCTTCAGAATATTCACTCAAATAAACTCATTCATATTCATTGTTTTAAAGTGTTACAATTTCATTGAAAAATAGTACTCATAACACACCATTGCCTATATATATAGACACATGATAATGGTTATTTATGCAAAAATACCACAATTCTTGAACACATGTGTTTCTAATAGAATAATCTCCGCAGGATACTGCATGATACTGCATCAGATCAAAGGAAATTGCATACTACCTGGTAATAATAATTAACTGACTTAACAGTCAGCAAGATTATCTAGCTTTTCCCCCCAATCTATCATAAATTGTTTTTCTACAAGACTGTACACTTATATTATTTTTGATATTAAGCATTAATTATCTTTGTAATTTTTTGACTTTTAAATACATGTTATTTTAAGTATGTGTGCTTAAATTTCAAAGTAGATTTCATATTTGTTAAATTTGTAAATAGTTCCTATATAATAATTCACAATGACTTAAACTATTAAATTGACTTGTCATCCGATGGTCATGTTAATGTAGAGTAATACTGATACCATTTTGCACTTGGGACACAATTTTAATACTTCTGGTTTTAAATGTTGGAGTTATCATGATGTTTGGTATTTAAAAATGTTCTTGCAACACAATAAGACATATTTTGTCTTTTTCTGAAAAAGTAATTGAATTGAATTTAATGTTGTTTAACGGCCCATCAACACAGTATACGTTATTTATAGCTGCCCCAGAGAGAGGGGAAGGATACATAGGAATCCGGGATCCGTGCCCTACTCTTATATCGAATAGATTCCTATGGTTCTTTAACGTGCTCGGAGGATGGACCGATACACGGGACCGCCCGGTTTACGTCCCCATCCGACGGACGAGGCTAAGGGAAAGTGTCTTGCCCAAGAACACACCGACGAAACTCAGTGGCACCACGGAGTATTGAACCCGTGGCCTCCGGTTACAAATCCGCCGCGCTACGGACTGAAAGAATAAGGTTCCACTAAAAGTTTTATACTTAGCAAAATAACTTGTTCAAGTGGTCCTTTGACATAAAATGCACATTTTATTTTAGTACATTTTACTAGAGTTATAAGTAACATAGAAGAAATAACAAAAATCTGTATAAAGTTTAAGTTTTGTGATGAAGTTTTGGCAAACGGAGATAAAGCAGATCAGAATGGAAAAGTTTGTCGTGATCTTATGGCGAATAAAGAAACGGCAAATCTGAATTGAAAAGTTTGTGGCGATGTTACAGCGTGCAATAAAAAGTTAAATCGGAATGGTAAAGTTTGTCGCAATGTTGGGGCGAACAAAAAAACTGCAAGTAAGTTTGTGGTGATGTTACGGCGAACGTTTCAAATAAATTAATGTTTCTGGCGAATGTATAACATTTTAGCGAGTTTGCGGCAAATTCTCCAAAGATTACCATGGTGTTTGCGGGAACATCACCGCTAGTGGCGAACATTGGTGAACAATTAAGAATTGTTCTGGCGAACACAATTGTTCGCTGCAACCTTGCAGCAACCTTGCAGCAAACCTTCTCATTTGGTAAGGGATAAGCAGACGCTTTGGGTATTTCATAACACGGGCGTGGTAAGCACACGTAATGGGTAACTCATACCACCGCTGTGGTTATCACACGCATTGGGTAATTTATACAATGGCCGTGGTAATCACACGCATTGGGTAATTCATGCCACGGTCGTTGTAACCACACGCAATGGATAATTCATAGCACGGGCTTGGTAAGCACACGCAATGGGTAATTCATACCACGGCCGTGGTTATCACACGCATTGGGTAATTCATACAATGGCCGTTGTAATCACACGCAATGGATAATTCATAGCTAGGGCATGGTAAAGCACACGCAATGGGTAATTCATACTACGGCTGTGGTAATTACTCGCATTGCCATTCAATTGCCGTGGTCGTCACACATACATTGAGTAATTCATACCAAGGACGTGATAATCGCACGCAATGGATAAGTCATACTAAGGCCGTGGTAATAACACACATTTGGTAGTTCATACCACGGTTGTGGCAATAATACGCATTGGGTAATTCATACCACGTTCGTGGTAATCACACGCAATGGGTAATTCATACCACGGCTTTGATAATTACACGCATTGTCATACAACGGGTATGCCTGTGAATATACAATGCATTTGGTAATAGTACGCAATAATATCCCACTGTGTATATTAATTATGTGACACTCAACTGTGCGGTTAATTTATTACGCAACTGATATGCATATATTAAAATCCAACGAGCGCTAGTATGGGTAAAGTTTAGTCAGGGTTCTTATAATTAGAAACCTGGTTACTATAACGATAATCTATGTCAATAGTTAATTGTTTCATCATGTTAATAAAAAAAAAGAATGAAATATGTAAATAACTATACGGTTTTGTTCATTTATGGTAGCACATAAGCAGGAATAAGTTCGTTGTTAAATAGATTGACAATGATACCAGTCCCACATTTGTTTTAACCACCCGATCAAACTTGCTTCTCCCATCACCCCTTTAAGTCTCGGTCTTAGTTCCCGACTAGCAAACTATCAAAGGATCAAATACTGGGGTCAGTAGTTACTAATTATTATTATGTTTATTTTTCTGTTGCAAAATGTTAAGGGTAGATAAGTTCGAGTAGGAGCGGGAGTGGGGGTGGTAAGCAATTACTTCCGGGGTTTGGACCATGGCTAAGTTTCCCTTAGGTGCAAATACTGTGTGTAGGGATGGACTTGAACTGGGAACCAGGGGGTCAAAATGGTAGTTGCCGAAAGTAGTCCCATATACCGTTGACAGTAGTGTTATTTGAGATGCTGTGTGAATGGATGCACGTCCACAGGTAGTGTAGATTAATATTTGTGTGTGGAGAGTAGATTCCCAGATATTTTGCTGCAAGAATCAGGTTAATCAGAGCTGAGGCAAGTGAATGACACTACTTTTTGTGAGGTAAGATTTGTTTGTGTTCTTCGTCAGATTTGACCTGAATTCGTCATAATCGATACCTACTTTCACTTTGAGCAAAATTCTGAAGTTGAAAGCCGAAATGGAGCTTGATTTTTTCCTATGTCTGTGTTGTGCTGACTTTGAAGATGGTTTACTGACAGTTTCAAGTATGAAGGAGTATGATGGCATGTGTGACACCATTTTAGGCTATAATGTAAGTCTATGGGAAATTAATGGTGGTCCAGTTCCTGTATGGTACCGGGCAGTCGCAGACTTCGTGACATACTAGGGATGTTTCTGTTGCAGGTATGTAGACTATTTGTGTTTTTGTAACAGAAATTATACATGGTTGTGTCTTTTTAGTGGTTTTGAGTTTATTAGTTAGTGCAGATATCATTTTGGGGGTCAATTTATGATAGCAGCTCTATGAAAACTACTGGAAAACATCACTGTTGGTAATTGGAATTTGATTTAGAGATTATCATCCGCACCAGGAACATGCAGGCAGCCTACAGACTTTATTTAGAGGAAAATCTAGGGAAAGAAGTGAACTTGCTGCTAATCAGCAGTGTGTCCTCTGGACAGGTGGCCAGAACCACTATGGGTATGGACAGTGGCGTTGGCTTACAGCAGACTGGAGGCGTCAGAACCCTTGTTTGGTGCATAGAGTAGCCATGTGCTTGAAGATGGACACTGTTGACCTTGGACCTAGGGGTGTATGTGTCAGTCATTTGTGCCACAACAAAGTGTGCATAAATGCTGACCATCTCTCCCTAGAACCAAAGGCGGTCAGTAATCAGAGAGAAGCATGCGTCTCGGCTAATGTGTGTCGCGGGCACAGTCCGTTTGAGAAATGCCTGCTCAACTTGAAGATTTAGCAGGTTTTTTTGTTTTTTTTCTCACAGCTTAATTTTATTTTATTTTTAACTGGAATGGAAAAGACAACAAAAAATCCAAGGTAAGAGTCTATACTGTTTTTATTTAAATAAAAGCAAGGCAGGGCAGGGCAGGGCAGGGCAGGCAGGCAGGCAGGCAGGCAGGCAGGCAGGCAGGCAGGCAATTAATTAATTAATTAATTAATTCAGTTTAGTAAGTAAGAAAGTAAGTAAGTAAGTAAGTAAGTATGTAAGTAAGTAAGTAAATACCGTAAGTGAGTTTACCAAATATACAGTTACAAAGTAAGTAATTAGCAAACAATATATGCAGTAACAGAACATAGAACAGAACATAGTACAGAACAGAACAGAACAGAACAGAACAGAACCTAAACTTTTAACTTCTTTTCTTGTATTTATGCAGCAAATAATTGTTTCTAATAGTCTATTTGTACAATTCACACACTATGTCATTGTTTCTGCTTGTTTCACACCTTTAAATAAGTCACAATGTTCATGAAGGTTTCTGGTAGCTGTGGTCATTGCATTCCTTTACATAGTCAGATTGTCTGTTGTTTTTCTGCTTAGTGTACCAGCGGTGCCTAGATTCCATTTTGCCACGTCGTTCCAGCCTGCGTTTGCGATATGCCTCACTTTTAGCGTTTACTCTGTGGCGTCTCATGTCAGCTCCAATTTTGTTGATAGCCTGTTCTGGTCTTTTCGGCAGAACGATGCCCATGTGATGTAATTTCATAAGTAAGGCACCAGACTGTCCGTTGTTGTGTGAAATCACAGTTAGCACATCTGAATGTATATTTCCAGGCTTCACCCCATTTCACATTGCTGTGAATTACAAAATATGGCGTTGCACCAGTCATTTTCAGCTTCCATCAGTTTATTGTTATCGATGATGCGATTTCCTTCAAAATCATTTTCAGCTGAATTGGTGGTGTTTTTTCCCTTTTCAGGTTTTGGCCGTAAAACAAGGACATCGTCTTTGTGTTGACTTGTTGATGCTGACGCGCAAAGTACAAGACGGGTCTGCCCGCCGTATCGATCTGGGTAAAGATGTTGTCGTAGCAGATGAAGCCGAGCGTAAACCTTTATTATAAAGTATGTTGTTGTTTTTGAACAGAAAAGCTTTCCTCTTTCTTTGGCCTTTCAAGATGGGAAGATGCAATGAAGCTAAATCTCTGAATTAGCATCACATTATATAGCAGACAATTCACACAAACATCTGTGAGGGAGCTAAGACTCCAGGCTGCATTTGCTGACCATACTCGGTCTTAATAAAAGAAGTGGGAGGTCAAAGACGCCATGTTGTGCATATTAGCTACCAATTATCTACCATACTTGCAGCCTTAATCAGTGATGTAGATGAGATTGTCTTAACAGTTTAATGGAATAAATAATAAAAAGTGGAAAAGAATTATATAATTATTATAGTTATTGTATAAATACAAGTTATGTAGAAAAGTTAAAGGGATATCGCAAGTTTAAAAAAAATGTAAAACCATTGCCGTGTGTCCCTTTAAAAAAAAGAAGTCATAGTTCCAAAAAGAAGTTTGATAGATTTTCAGATTAGAAATAATCTTATATACATGCCTGCAAAGTTTCATTTGTCTATTCTGGAAAAAGTTATTAAAGTTAAAAGGATATCACAAGTTTGAAAAAAAAAGTAAAACAATTGCAGTGTGTCTCTTTAAAAAAAAAAAGAAGAAGTGATAGTTCAAAAAAACGTTTGATAGATTTTCATATTAAGAATAATCTTATATAAATGCCTGCAAAGTTTCATTTGTGTCTGACAATTTTGAAAAAAGTTATTAAAGTTAAAGGGATATCGCAAGTTTAAAAAAAAAAAAAAAGTGAAAAAATTGCCGTGTCTCCCTTTTAAAAAAAAAAGAAGTCATAGTTCAATTATTTTTTTTTTATAGATTTTCAGATTAAGAATAATCATATTTAAATGCCTGCAAAGTTTCATTTGTCTATGACAATTCTGAAAAAAGTAATTAATTTTTTAGATTTTCCATTGTTTGTAAATTGCTCGGATTTGGGGCCATTTTCTTAAATAAGGTAAAACGGCCGTCACTATAAAAAAAAAAGATCTTGCATTATTTCAGTGGGTTTTGCTATTGATGTATCGGATATAGTTTGCAAATTAAAATCCGATAGCTTTTGACAGTTTTTCTTTTTTTAACTTTCGTATGGAAACTAGGTAACTTCAAAAATATCCGTAAAATGGTTCTATTTGTCGTATCGAGTTGAATATGAACATAATTTTTTTTTTTTTTCATTTTAGAATTGGAATGAATATATTAATATTGCAAAGGAACTGCACATGGTTCTTTATAATTAAGTTTCATTCTGGTAACTAGCTTATTTTTTTAAATATTGTTATTTCAGTGAATGCGGACCAGTGACGATTCAAGCTTTTTTAAGATTTTCTCATGAATTTGGCACCCTCATCAAACATGGACTTCATGCGAGCAGTGTTTAAGTTAGAGCCTTCAAACTTACAGATACTATAGATCTAAGGTAGGCGTTAACTTGTATATTATCTTAACGGTTAAAACTGCAGGAATGGTTCCATATAGGACTTGAACTGGGAACCAGGGGGTCAAAATGGTAGTTGCCGAAAGTAGTCCCATATACCGTTGACAGTAGTGTTATTTGAGATGCTGTGTGAATGGATGCACGTCCACAGGTAGTGTAGATTAATATTTGTGTGTAGAGAGTAGATTCCCAGATATATTGCTGCAAGAATCAGGTTAATCAGAGCTGAGGCAAGTGAATGACACTACTTTTTGTGAGGTAAGATTTGTTTGTGTTCTTCGTCAGATTTGACCTGAATTCGTCATAATCGATACCTACTTTCACTTTGAGCAAAATTCTGAAGTTGAAAGCCGAAATGGAGCTTGATTTTTTCCTATGTCTGTGTTGTGCTGACTTTGAAGATGGTTTACTGACAGTTTCAAGTATGAAGGAGTATGATGGCATGTGTGACACCATTTTAGGCTATAATGTAAGTCTATGGGAAATTAATGGTGGTCCAGTTCCGGATGGACGAATGATTTTTGTCCTGAGGTCCGTTGATAAAATATTAAAGGCTAAATCATTTTGAGATATTTTTTTGTTCTGGGGTGGGCGAGTGGGGAATGGAATCTCGTGACAGGTCAAGCTGGGATAGTGGACGTTTTCATCGATGGCAACAATTCGCGGTGTAGGTACTTACGTAATATCCTGTGGTAAAAAACACAGTGGCTTTAATTACTAGAGCGTAATGACAATAATAAGAGATTACAGAAAGAAAAGAAAAGGCTACCATTAAAATATGTATTACGTACAGGTTCTGTTAGGTTATAATTTGATAAAGAAATCACTATTAGGGTCTATATTGCATTTATACTTCAGTGTATTTTTAATTATTTATGTTTTATATGTCATTATAATGGTATATTTGAGTATTATATTTTGTGGCTACGGTCCATGTAAATTGATAAATCTTCCTTAAGTTAGTCAATTAAAGAAGAAAAAAAAAGGATGATATGTGGCATCGCATCATCTGATTTTCTTTCTATCCGTCCATTCACTACAGGATGCGTACTTGAGATATTATTAAATACTATAGATCCTTATTTATCACATGCAATTGATGGTTATTGTATATTGATATTGAAAATCTAAAAAATGCAAAACCGAAAGATTTTTGGAAACTGTTTAGTCGAAAAAAGAAGGTTAGTACAGGAAGTAATATTTTGGAAAAATAAATTAAAGTAATTTTCTGAAGTAGCAAGCAATACAACACTAGTTCATAATGTCGAAGATGAAGCTTTTTGCACTAACCACGATTTTAACGAGGCAAGTTGTAACTTTGACGAGATGGACAGGGAGATAACTATATCCGAGGTATTGTCAGTAGTTAAATTACTTAAACGAAACAAAGCCTTTGCGGGAGACTGTATGCTTAATGAATATTTTCTTGAAACGATTGATATTATAGCGCCACATCTAACAGATCTGTTCAATAATATTTTGAACTCGGGGTATTTTCCAGAACAATGGGCTGATGGTATTATGGTTTCTTTATTCAAGAAAAACGACCCCGATGATGTAAATAATTATAGAGGAATAACATTTGTAAGCTGTTTATCGAAAGTATTTACAGGTGTGACCCAGGTCTTGTATTTTGCCTTGCAGTATTAGTATTGTAGTATTATTGGATGTTAACCTAATGTACCGGAACAGAGTTATAGCTTAGTATTTATAGTCTGTTCCAATGTTTACCTTTACTGGCTTATAATGTCCAGTCTGTGTATGTTGATAAATATATACTCGTCATGAGCGATTGAGTGAGTGAGCGATTATATTGCATGCTGGGTCCTAACACCAATTCCCGCCAAACTAATCAATTTTCCGGACTTCTCCTCTGACTGACTGACAAACAACACCTTACAAATGGTATTGTGGCGATACATGTAACTGTATCTAAAGTTGTTCCTTCACGTGAGTGAAAGAAACCCGTCTATGATACTACGATCTCTAATTCGAGTCTGGTAAGACATTGTTTGTATATATACTATGTTTAAAATGATGAAATACCGCCGCGTGGGTTTTGTATCGTATTTGTCTTGTTTGTCTATGTTCCGAGTCTTGTATATTAAGTATTCGTTTTGTATTGTTTTAGGTTTATGTCGTATATCGTCGAATCTACCCTTAATAAACCCACGATCCCCGGCAGAAAGCGTTGTTGTATTTATAACCCCGACGTCCACACAGCTCACAATGGCGCCCAACGTTAAACAAAGGGATAGAGAGAGGGCGGTAATCGACGGATAAACCAGACCGAAGCACGCATTTGAAGGATCCCGCGAAGGAGTCCAGGAAAATCTAGTGTAGTATCGAGATGTAGTGTGTGTTGGCGTGTGTTTTTTTTCGGGCCCAAACCAGATTTAGTAATGTGCACAAGTTTTTTTAAAAGTGTTTCTTGCGAGATGAAATCGATTACGAAAAAAAAGATGTCATGCAGAGGTCCCACCAACTTAACAGCTGATGGACAAAACATTGTGTAATGGCGCGGAGTGATATGTGTTCTATGTTTTGTGTTATGTGTTAGGCGGTGTATATTTCTGCATCTAGGTAGGACTGTTGGAAATGCTGTAAGTTATCCTTTTCATTTATTTTTATTTGCATATCTAGTATCGTTAGTTAATTTACATGTTATAGCCATATCAGTATCATTCTATCGTTGCGCTTTATCGCTGCAGTCTATTATTGATTAAATCACGTGGTAGCAGTACAGTTTGACCTTCATAAGAATTTCTCGAGAAGTCACTGTGTCAAATTGAGGTTAACACGCTGCTTTGTTATTGTTTTGATTTTGGCTGTCACATGTAAAGGCGATAATAGTTTGCTAATATACGATTTCTTTCGTTATTTAGATATAGTTTTGAGTCCACTGTGTTGATTCAATAGACTTTTCATTGAAATTTACAGCATTTGCCATGAATATGTGTTTGTTTACTCGTTACTTTCTGTGAATATATGTTTGTTTACTTTCGGTTTACATTGAGGTTTATGTTGATAGAAGTAGGTTAGTTTATTCTTGAGTGAATTATAGTATTGTGTGTGATTATTATTATATCATCTGGTAACCACATATAAGATGGTTGTTCAGGTTACTGAGTAAGGTGTTGTTACTGACTTGACAGTTCTTTGACCTGCTTATTTTAAACCCATCACTTGAGCACTCTTTATACTATAAATCCCATTCACAAATTTCACAGCATTTCAACAGCTGAGAGAGAGAGAGCAGGGATAGACAGAAAGGTATATATTCGCACTGTTTAAATTTATGTTTAGTGTTCTATATGTTTACATTATTACAGGTTTCTTATATGTGCAAGCTTGCGTTTAACCTTTTCAGGTATTCTTGAATTTCAGGCATACTGAAATACTGTATTTCAGAGATTTATCAAATATTGCAGCATTGTATGAAATTTCAGCATATTTCTATACAGAAAGCAATTATATGTCCTTTTATTGTAGTGATATTGATGTTTATTGTTCCGTGGTATTTATTTAATGAGGTTTCAGCGGCTGTGAACCCCTTTTTGATTTTGTGTAGTGACAGGGTGATTGTATCGCTGTTATAGAACTGCTTTATCTTGTTCATATATACCCTTGATTATCTTCATAATGTCTACCGGTAAAACCCCCATGACAGAGAAGGAGATGATTCAGGCATTGAATGCCAGTGGTTATGTGGTAACGGCCAAGTCCGTTACACCACCACCTAAACCCGCTATTCCACCACCCAAACCCGTTGTACCCACACTCTCTCAGTATGCCCCTTTGTTGCAAAGCACCCCTGTTGCAGGTATCGGACGGGGATCGATAAGAAAGGTGTTTGTGCCGAGTTTGGACATCAAGCCCAAGGTTCAAATAGGTTCGTCGGCACTATTTGGTGACTGTCAGGGTACTACACCCAAACTAGCCAATGCGACTTACACTCCAACCCCTTCCACTATAGTACCAAAGATCCCATTATTTTCAGGGGATGACCCAATTCAGAAAGGCGACGTCATATACTATGAGTGGAGTTTCGAGGTGAAATGTCTCATACCTGAATACCCTTCAGCTATTATGGCTCAGGCTATTAGGCGATCTCTGAGAGGTAGAGCTAGACATACCATCATAGCTTTGGGTGAGAGAGCGACCATTGACGTGATCCTGAAGCGCCTGGATACTGCCTTTGGGGATATGTCAACTCAGGGCATGATTATGCAGGAGTTTTTTTAACTCTTTTCAAAGAGAAGGCGAGTCGGTGACCACTTTCGGTTGTAGACTGGAGACACTTCTCCAGACTGCGATTGAACACGGCCACGTTAGAGAAGAGGATAAGGATGCACTCCTCAGACAAAAATTCTGGTCCTCACTTCAAAGTGAGCTCCTTAAGAGCCACACCCGCCATAAATTTGACTCCATCAACAACTATGATGAACTACTGCGGGAGATAAGGATTGTTGACAAGCAGTTGAACTTGCCGAAGGACTCTGGTCCACTTCCAACAAAAAAGGTATACCATCAGCCCATGGTAGAGACTAGCCAGGATAGACTTGATTTGGAGAGAGAGTTTACCTTGAGGATTCACCAAACCGAGGAGAGATTAGGATCTCAGATCAACTCAGTTGTTAGACAGCTACAGGAACAGTCCCTAGTCCTCCGGGAACTGCAATACTTTAACAGAGGGCAGCATTATGGTAACAGCCAAGGCCAGAACAACAACAAGGTGTTAACAACAACAACCGAGGCCAGTACAACAGTAGAGGCCAGTACAACAACCGAGGCAACAACCGAGGAAACAACCGAGGACAGGCTTTTGGTAGAGGAGCGCCACAGCCAAAAGATCAACCGCCTCTGTAGGTGGCCTTACAGAGACCGGTCCCCATTCTAAAGGCCAAAACATATTATACCAGCGTTTGGTTGGTTCTTCCAACACTAGTATTGTTTACTTTGACAATGTTCCAGTCACTGCTCTTATTGACAGTGGGTCTATGATCTCTACTTTGTCAAATAGTTTTTATCATTCTCTTAGCGATAAGCCAGTGCTCAACTCTCTCGAGTCACTCGGTCTTAAAGTAACCATTGCAGATGGTTCGTTACTGAGTTATCTGGGATATATTGAGTATCCTATTTTAATGCCGTTTTTATCTGATTTTGAACTCAGTGTCCCTATTTTAGTTGTACCGGATTCTGAATCCAACCGTTCCTGCCCTGTAATTATAGGAACAAATGTTATTCGTTTGTGTAGAGACTATCTAGTTGATAATCCTCCCACAGATACAATTCCAGAGTCATGGAAAATTGCTATTGATAGTATTAAATGTAAATCAGTTACAGTCAAATCTACCAATACGCATACTGTCAGCATTGCGCCATTTGAAACCATTACTATAAATGGTATTGCCCGCAATGTTGATGCAGATGTAACAGAAGTAGTTACAGAGATCTTGGAAAACGTTAAACAGTTAACAGTTTGTCCAAGAGTGATCAAGATTGATCAACATGGGTCATGTTCCAAAGTTCAGGTTAAACTTTGCAATATGTCGGCCAAATGTGTGACTATAAGTCCCTAGTCTGATATATGTCTCATAAGTGAGGTTAGAGTTGTTGACAACTTGGCTTCAGAGTCTATTCCCAGCATGACCAAGGAGAACAGTGAACATTCTCCCTGGATGAACTGAAGGTGAAGATTGACCTTGAAAATCTGAACCCCCAGCAACTGCATAGACTCGGAGAAGTATTGGGCAAGTGGGACTGTATCTTTTCAAAGGGTCCCACAGATTTAGGGAAAACTGATCTCGTCAAGCATAAGATAGTGCTTGATGAGGAGAAGCCCTTTAAACAGCCATACAGGAGATTACCCCCGGGAATGTATGAGGAGGTGCGTCAGCATATTAAAGAGATGCTAGATGCAGGTGCGATCAGGGAATCGGACAGTCCGTACTCCTCCAATGTTGTGTTAGTCCGTAAACGGGACAATAGCTTACGTTTCTGTATAGATTACAGGACCCTCAACGCAAAGACCCGGAAAGATGCTTACATGCTTCCGCGGTTCGATGATACTGTAGATATCTTGCAAGGAGCCAAGTTCTTTTCCAAGCTCGACCTCCGTTCAGGTTACTGGCAGGTCGAGTTGGAGGAATATCACAAACAGTATACAGCATTCTCGGTTGGTCCGCTCGGCTTTTATGAAGCAAACCGCATGAGTTTTGGTTTGTGTAACGCTGGGGCTACATTTCAGCGTCTTATGGAAAAATGTATGGGAGAAATGCACCTCAAAGAGTGTCTTATTTTCATTGATGACATTCTAATTTTTTCCAAGACGTTCGAGGAACACATGGAACGTTTAGAGGCAGTGTTTACACGCTTACACCAACATGGTCTTAAGCTAAAACCCTCTAAATGTGAATTGATCATGTCTTCAGTCGTTTATCTGGGTTATGTAATATCTGAGGAAGGTATGCAGACTGACCCAGAGAAAACCTCTGCGATTAGAACTTGGCAAAACCCCAAAAATATTAAGGAGATACGTCAGTTTTTAGAGTTTGCGGGTTACTACCGCCGTTTTGTCAAGAACTTTTCGCAGATAGCACAGCCATTAAATGCTCTATTAAAAGGACATGGTACGACCAAGGCGTCTCGAAAGAACATTTAATGGCTGTGCTATACTTAACAAAAGATTGTCAGTGGTGTGAACAGAAGTGTATAATGTCGGACGCGCAGTATACTTAACAAAAGATTGTCAGTGGTGTGAACAGAAGTGTATAATGTCGGACACGCAGTTTGGCTTTAGGGCAGGTCGTTCCACGGTTGACGCTATCTTTGTATTACAGGCAGTTATACATACGTTTTTAAATGGAGGCAAACGACTGTACTGTGCCTTTGTAGATTTAAAAAAGGCATATGATAGTATATACAGAAACGCACTTTGGTTTAAATTATTTAACCTTGGTATAAACGGTAAAATGTTAAGAGTTATAAAAGATATGTACAGGAAAGTTAAATCGTGTGTGCGAAGCTGTAATTCATTCTCCGACTTTTTCGAATGTTCAATTGGTCTAAGACAATGGGAGGTAATCTCGCCGTTATTGTTTTCTCTGTTTATAGAAGACCTTGAATTGTTTTTACAAGATAGTAATACATCTGGCCTTAGAATAAACGACATCACGGTAATGTTATTGCTTTTTGCAGACGATATGGTTTTAATTGGGGAAACGCCAAATGAATTGCAAGCTATTTAGATAATTTAAAAGTATATTGTGATAAATGGGGTTAGAGGTAGATATTGAGAAAACGAAAACGATGACGTTTTGAAAAAGGGGCCGATTAAGGGAAAATGAAACATGGGTATATAATGGAAAGAGGTTAGAAGTGGTAAATGCTTTTAATTATTTAACAAATGTTTTTAACTATACTGGGACTTTTAATCTAAATCAGGAAACAATTGCAGGGAAAGGTTTAAAGGCGTTAAATGTTCTAATCGCAAATATAAAAAGGTATAATTTCAAACCTAAAACATGTTGTCAACTTGTTGATGCATTTGTGGGGCTATTCTTAATTATGGAGCAGAGATTTGGTGGTTTACAAAGTCAAAAGAAATTGAAAGAATTCATTTAAAATTTTGTAAATGTTGAAAGTTAAAACGTCAACTAGTTATGCAGGAGTATATGGGGAGTTAGGTAGATATCCCTTGTATGTATCACGATATGTTAAAATAATTAAGTATTGGAGTAAGGTTGTACAAAATGTAATTACGAATAATATATTAATATCTACTATGTATGAAGAATCATTGAGAGATTGTGAAAGAGGCTGTAAAAATTTGGCAAGTAATGTTAAGATCCTTTTAAATTATTATGGATATACATATATATGGAATGAGCCTCACAGTATTAATTTGAAACATTTTCATGTATTATTCAAACAAAGTTTTGTACAGAAGTGGTATAGTGATATTGAAAATAACCGTGTTCTAGTGTTATATTAATATTTCAAGACTGTCTTTAAATATGAATCTAAGAACGGCAATGTCAAGAATACGATTATCTTCGCATATCCTCATAGTCGAAACCGGCAGATACACACAAAATAGAACTGATAGAGGTCAACGATATTGAAATATTAGTAATTTTAATGACATAAAAGACGAATATCATTTTATTTTAATTTGTCCTGTCTATGAACATATTCGCAAACTTTATATTAAGACGTAATATTATCGAAACGCTAGTGTTATTAAATTTATTGAATTGGTGCAAAGTAAGAAACAGAAAAAGATTCAAAATGTAGCTAAGTTTGTAAAAGAAGCATTTATTGTACGTAACACATTTAATTATACGTAGTTGTGTACATATATGTAAAGTTTATTCTCAGGTATTATATAGTGTTTCTACAAATAATTCGTTTATTAAATGCGTGAGAGAGAGTACGTGCGTGTGTGCGCGTGAGAGGTGTGTGAGTGTGTGTGTGCGTGTTGTTGTGCATGCGTGCATGCCTGTCATGTACTTAATTAAAAATGTTATATCGAGATACTATAAGTATAAGTCGAAATAAAATATCTGTTCTGTTCTGTATAAATCATCTCATCTGCCAATGAGGTAATCTATTTTTATGACTTGCGTCAAACCCTCAAAGTTCGAGCAGGTTTTTGTCTAAGTAAATCCGATCGAAACTGTTCGTATATTATTTCAGTGAACTAATAATTCACTGATTATTTCAAATACTAGGTTTATTATTTGTTAGAAATCGAAACTAAAGGGTAAGAACAATCTGCTATTAACAGATATATATATATAACTTTATATATATTTTTTAATTGTTGATAAATAAAGTGTTCATCATGTTTAATTTCTAAATATAATTATGCTGTAATTAATCATGCTTGATTGGACATTTGCGGGTAGAACGCGTCATTCGGCTGTCAAAACATTTGTCGAGGAGGTGTGTAAAAGCAGACACTTTTATTACCACTATATCCGCTCTGGCGGCAAGAAATGATCAATTAAAAGTAATAAAAGTGATGTTTAGCTAGGTTTACACAATCACTTTGACCACATACCATTTTTTATTAGTTCAACTTCTAGATGTGTTTTGTAATTTTTCATGAATACATGAAACTGTCTATATAAGTATAAATAGTTAAATACGACGAAAAGTGCGTGCCATTTTTTAGGAATAGTTGGAAACTGGAATTTATTCGATAGGTATTTATTCCTTTACTTTAAAAAATAAATGAAGAACGAATTAAAAAGCTTGCATATTGATGTGTATTATGTGTTGATATTATTTTCTCTAATACAGTAAGTGTTAGGACACTTACCTTATTCTCACACTATTCAACACTACTCAAATGACAAATTAAAATAAAGGTATACCATGGATATACAGATTTATGGGTATACAAAACAAAAATTCGTACCTCTACTTGAATAATAATTACATTTGTTTGATGTAACATAATGATATTCTTCAGACAGAATTGTTTTTGTAACATACTGAATTTTTTTGTTTTAAAACGAATGCGTATAATCAGTGTACTGATACGATGTCTACAAAATAGCAGATTTCTCATTTAATATAGTATTCGTAGACGTTCCATTGGATTATATGTGTTAAATATATGTCTTCCCTAAGATGTGGACAAATACACGTCCCGTCGTAAAAAAATCCAATGATATTGTGTCTTTAAAAAGCTTATTTCTCATTTATCATAGCATTTTTCGAAATACGGTTTGCATATAATTGTTCGTTATATACTATTTTTTCGGTATGGAGTGAATTTCTTTAGCAAGAAAAAAATGTTTTTCATAATTTATAGATATTGTTCCATTTAAACGTATGATTACCACGGCTACGTGTGAATCCCACAACGCCACGTTAAATTCAATCGTGGACTATCAGTAGGGCGTGTGATTACCACGCGACACCGGAGTTATGGCACCTTTTTTGTCAAATGTTACCTTTTACAGTGATTATTTTCAGTGATGGCATCCGTGTCCCAATTGCACCCATTTGGCAGATATAGGAGTCTCGGGCGGATATGGCGGCAGACATGAACATTGCCATATAATAATCTATAATTATAATATATATATATATAGGAGACATATTTGCGAACTACCTAGCGCTAGCGCAGACGAACTACGACAGGGCGCCTAGCTTTGATGGAAGACACAGAAATCAAACGTATGCATTCACTTTCTAAAAAGTATAGCTGCAACACACGCTGATAAACTGTATCTCTACATTATAACACACTCGTCTGGAGGCACAATTAAAATATACACGCATACATACATATAATTATGGCTCACATGAGTTGGATCACATTTAAGCAGTAAACCACACACAGCTATATTGAGACAGTGACAATGAAAGGTTTTGGATTTTGGGGATACTGTGAATTCAGTAAATATATTAAAGGGTGATACTTTGAAGTCACTACGGCAACTTTCGAAATTTGGGATCTCGTAAGAGATACACGTTCACAAAGCAGAATTATATATATGGAGAAATATTTGCGAACTACCAAGGACAGACAACCTTCGGACGAACTACAGACCGTGTAATCGGCTAACACGAAGTCGGGCGTTGTTTGAAATCGATTGATTGCTATTACAAACATTTCGTATGGTAGGATGTTCAGATATGTTTGCAGATTATTTCAATACGTTTTTAGTCCATATCAGTGGAAAATAGACGAGTTGTTTTCTGTAAACTTACGAATGTTTACACAAGAAACACCATTTACACACTTTCAAGCCAAAACTCGCCCCTTTGCACATAGTTCTGCGTTTGTTTCAGGAGACCGATTAAATATATAACCATTGGACAACACAAGTGTGAAATTTCAGAATTTATAGGAGATATTAACATTTCTTTGAACGGGATGAAGGAAATTTAGATGTCGTTGCAAATTTTCCTTCATCTCGTTCATTTCCTAAAAAGAATAGCTGCAACACACGCTGATAAATTGTATCTCTACATCACAACACACTCGTCTGGAGGCACAATTAACATACACACGCATACATACATACGTACGCACGCACGCAATCACGCACGCACAAACACAAATACAATTCCCACCAAAAAACGTATATATATACGTATTTTTGGCCCGCAATATGCACACAATTACCGTCGTACAATAACCTCTTCTGAAATCAGCCGTCCAATACGCCACATTTAAGTCACCTGACCGTTATTTGTCCGGTCACCTGACCGGGATAATAATCGGTCACATGACCGTTACGAGTTTTGGCGACTGTATATAATTGCTCTTCTTTTACCCTTCTTGAGACTTACATTTGACGTTAAAGTCGTCGACATGACGTAAATGAAGTCACGTCAGCTAACGTAAGTGACGTCACTTAAATAAACGTTAAAAAGGATCTCAGCGAGAGGACGTTTGCGTTAGCGACTAACAGGCTATGGTTTATTGGACTTAGATAGACTAATTGTGGAGATGAGGCAGCGTGAAGTAATACAGTCGCTATTTGTCAACAAAAAGAGGGATGTAATTACAGTTAAACAGACACAATCTAAATTGTTCACGGAGTGGTGCGCTCGGCTGGCGAGACCAAACAATAAAATTAAAGTTAAAACTGTTGACAGGTTTTGTTCGTCCATTTATTTTTGGCATTTTTATTTTATGAAATACGGTTAGAGTTTAATATCCGTTCAAACAAAAAAGAGACACAATCCGACTGAAAATGCGTATACATATATATATGATAAAAATAATAAAACATGGGTCGACCAATATCGGCCCTAAAACCTTCGGGCCAATATTGGGGTCTCGGGTCGATATGACGGACAATAACGCATCACCCATGTATTAATCTCTAAATATTTATACATATTCCATCTAATGTTAATTCTCAAAATGGCGGCTTCCATGTCCGTTTCAAAAGAACCTTCAAATGATCATACCTTCTGTGTTTATCTTCCAATTTTGACAATTCTTTCACCCTTTTCCTTGTTTTATAAAACTCTCAATAATAAGTATTGTTCGGCTGTATGCCTACATTCCCTTTAAATTAATTCTTACGTTTCAGATAGACATGTATACGCCTAGCATGAAACAGATATAGCGGCTAAGCTATACATGACTGTAGGGCATCAACAAAAGTCTTCACTATCGTTTTGATAATTAGGTTCAACATAATGTAAACTAGTGAACAATATTTAAAAACACGAACATGTATTGTATAAGTGTACATAGTCGCTAGGTATGCTCGAAAAAGATGCGCATAAATAACTATAGGAAGTGATCTTTACTATGTATATGATGTTTGAAAAGTGCCCGTTAATGGGTGTATAAACAAGTAAAAGCATGACTGTACGAACATATTATAATGAATTATTTAGTCTGACTTCTTTCAAGAAATATAAAACGAGACTGAAATCCAATAACTATTTCATACTATTTACTTGGTATATCTTTGTCGCATAGGATGAATGTCTACACAATCTAACAATATGTTTGACCGGTAACGGTGCAAATTCTGCTAATTGCTCACCTGGTAATGAAAAGGAATGAGTTATGTGCATGACCTATTCTACACCGAGTTAAAAACAAATTCCTCTCTTCGAATAACTCTTCAATAAGGACGCCATTCACCGAGTAACGGTTTAATTGAATGCAGTGTATTTTTCTTCAGGGACAAATCCTAAGCGGCTTGCCAGGAGTTACGAACATATTTGTTAATTTAAATCAGTATAAGGTTATTTGGTATCAGATATATGTAAATCTAATGCTGCCTTAGCAGGAATATCAGCGATCCCTATCATTACCCCGTATTCCTGCATGGCTTGGAAGTCATCAGAAAATAATAAACATTATCAATTGTAAGAGAATTTTATTTTTTCTAAAAGTTGTAGCACAACTGGGTCATTATGTTTCATATTACCCAGGGCATGAAGAGATGAAAGTGAATCCGAAAACATTACATGAAGATCATCAGATTCCTGAATATAGTTTAAGGCAAGTTCAATTGTCTTAAGTTTAGCTGTGATTATTGAAAATACAGTATGCTTTTGAACTAGTATCTAATTATATACATTATTGTATATGCAAAGTATAAACTAAATCGTATGTACATCATGAACTATTGTATGGTGTATTAATTAATATAAAAAACAAATCAATTATAAAATACAACTTCGGTTTAATACAAAGACCAATTAGTGTTTGCAACAACTTTAAGTAAATTAAGAGCTTTTAACGCATTTGGCTATTAAATATTTAAGGTGTGGTATGGGAGTTAATTTTCGTTTACAAATACTAAGAAATTTCGTCTCATTCGCTACTGGTATTGGTGAACCATCCAGTGTAAGATGAGGGTCTTCATGATGTTGACAAACAACATGCATACACTTGGCTTTTGGTTATGAACATTTAAAACCATTTTGATCAGACAAATTCTGGAGTTGATTAAGTTTGTCGGAATTGTTTTGTATTTTGTTTAGTACCCATGTTTTAAAATAATTGTAATTCGACAATATGGCTCACCACCAACCTCGGAATCCAACAAGGGTACGCTATGTATGGAGTGGAACTCCAACTCCTAGCGCCAGTGTTACCATACGAGTATTGTGTATTGTGATCTCCACGTCACTCAAACACCAGGATTCCTTTCTCCCTCGACACGGTCAACAGGTGGGTCTTTTTTTTTTAGGGTTGTGGGGGGGGGGGGGGGGGGGGGGGGGGCGTCTTCAAAATTGTCTATGTTGTTACTGATATTAGCATTCTGAATAAGTCTGGTAAATATAAGATGAAAAATGAAGTAGCTACGTGTACATATTAACATAGCAATATATAGCATTTTTCAATAAATCGAGGGACATAAAACATTTCCCCCGATAAATGTGGTTATCAAACTCGTACACGCTTTAATTTATATTAAGACTATGACCAAGTTACCTATAAAGTGGATGCAACATAAAAGTGCTATAGTGTTGAAAAGGCAAAATATAACATGTTTCACTAAATCAAGGCCCGAAACTCTTGTGTTTATTAACCATTATTGTTTTATTTCGAACACGTTTAATTGACATGAATAATCTGGCCATGTTTGGTAAAGATAGGATGCAAAATGAAGTGTTTGTTGATAAGGCAAACTGCAGCATTTTTAATTAAATGAAAGGCCATAACTCTGATAGTTATTATCCAATATATGTGGTTGTTGAACTCATCCCAGCAATTATTTATATTACACATTGGCAAAGTTTGGTAAAGACTGGATTCAAGATGAAGGTACTAGAGTATTGACAAGGCACACTATAGAATATTTATTAAATAAAGGGCCATAACTCTGATGTTTATTATCCAATATGTCTGGTTTTCAACTCATTCTAGTATATTACACCTCTGGCTTAGTTTGGTAAAGATCCGATGCAAGATGAAGATGTTAGAGTGTTGACAATGCACAATATAGCATTTTTACTTTAAATCAAGGTCCATAACCCTGGTTTTTATTATTCGATACTGGTGTTTATCAAACAGTTTTCGAGCTTTTACTGATATTATAACTCTGATCAAATTTGGTAAAGATCGGAATCAAAATAAACTTGTATTGTCAAAAACGTTAACGGGCGAATTAATGAATGGTGTTTTTCGGCACGTTTTAATTAAGCCGTATTGTACGCGAAAACCGATACAAATGAAATGTTCAATTTCTAAAAATTATGCGTAAAACCTTTTACAAAATTAATAAGGGATGATGGTGAAAATCAACCGTGGCTATGGAGTTAAACAAATGCCCATGGACTCGTGTAAATATGTAAATGCAAATACGAACATATTACAATGAGTTATACAGTATTATTTCTGAAATCAATTATTATATAAAATAACTCTTTCATACTATTAAATCGGTAGTATTTTTGTCTGTTAGGATCAACGTCTACAAAATCTAACAATATATGTTTGACCGTTAACGGTGCAAAGCAGATTAACGGACGACGGACAACATACCATGGCAGAAACCCTACTGGCCAAACCCTACTGGTCAGTAGAGCTAAACATGAGATCAGAAATGGATTGGATTGACTTAAATTCAAAGCATGATTATAGAAAACAAATGTATTGTCCTTGCTAATATGGAAGTCAATATATTGTCGTTTTAATACAGCGGCAACCATCTTGATTATGCTAATTTCAGCAAGGGTGCCAATGTGGCATTGTTCAGTTGTTGAATCAGAACACATAGGAGATATAAAATCTATCAACAACCAGTGTGTGGACGGTTTTTTAGTTGGTCTCGGCTAGAAACTGGCGAACGGACTAGCATGTCACATACAATTTTAATCATGCATTTGATCAGATGCGTAAGAGTGACGATCAACACCGTCTACACTATTGTTATGACACGCTTACGTTAACCAACTCACGCTAATTTAAACGAATTCCCTATGCCACCCCGTAACCACAACCCACACTACAGCGCACATTTACTTTGGAACGGGAAAAGTATTTTAGAATGGAACAGCGATATTGCACGGATTAAGAGTTAAAATTAAATTTTGAAACTATCGTTCACTTCCTGAATCAGAACACCTGGGAGATATAAAATCCATCAGTAAACAGTATGTGGACGATTTTCTTTGGTTTTGGCTAGACACTGGTAAACGGACTGTCACATAAGATTTTAATCATGTATTTGATCAGATGTCTAAGAATGTCGGCCAGCACCGTCTACACTATCGTTATAACACGCTTACGTTAAACAACTCACGCTCAATTAGACGAATTTTCTCATGCCATCCCGCCACCACAATATAAACCACAACGCACATTTATTTTGGAACTGGAAATATATTTTAGAATGCAACATCGATATTGCACGGATTAAGAGTTTCAAAGCTTCCAATTTTCACATTTAAAGAACGCTGAAGGCAACAAAAGATTTCATATAAATGTTGAAGGTATATTGAACTTTACGTCCATGTGAATTATCAAAGAGACACACGGCAATCTTGAAGTTTTATCTAGCATAAAAGTGTCTTGATTTATTAATTCGGGATCATTTTGACTTTAAACTTGCCTGCATATAATTAACTAATGTTTTGAGTTTTCTTTGTTTTCTTCTTATTCTAACACAGATTTAAATATAGTTTTGGTGCAGTATAATCGCCAATTAGTAATAAGCAAAGAACAATGTGCACTGTACTATTCTTTTAATTCATAGTAGTGATTGAACAATTGTAAGTTAAGTAGAAAAAAAATGAAGGGACGCCGCGATTTTTAAAAAAACAAAACAAGATTGCTGTGTGTCCTTTAAGCATTAGTTTATTTTGGTCCAACGTAACTGAGCTAAAATGTACATGAACTGGCACTTACCATGCACGTCTTCGCCAAGATTAATATATGCACGGTCACTGCCTGCCCCCAGGGAATTTGGACATACAGTACGTATTTTGTCAACCGATGGAGGTTTGTCACTTGTGTCATAACAGTCATAGACATCATCCTGAGCTAATGACTTTGAAATACACTGCTGTAATGGACGTGATGAATCGACGCACATGTGCAGTCTTCTTTCCTGACAGTTTCCTATTTAAGCAAGAAGCATTGACTTTTATTTTTACATTTTTACATCAGCTTTCAATCAGAAAAAGTCAACATGAACACAGTTCTTTCTTGGATAATCTCAAATAGGATCGTCAAACCGTCATAACTTGTTTTATTTCAAACAACATGTTTTTTGTTCGCACAACATGTTCTCATATCCAATATAAAAGAAGATATAAAGGTCGAACAGGAAATTTAGCATTCAAAGACCACAGTCAAATAAAACCACATATAGAAACAAACGACAAATAAAAACATTATTAAAGACAAACTGTATGACATCACAAACACAAACGGTTTGACAGTAGTTGACAATAGGACTACCGCCTTGGAACGGTAAAGAATATTTTCGAAACTAATCATCATTCTAGTGGTTTGTTATGTCTACAGTAGTTTGTCCTAAAGAACATAATACTAGATCATGTAAAGCTAAAACGCAGTTATAGAGGTACATGTACAACTGTAATAAGTGGTTGACCTATGGCCAATAAACGTAAAAGAGCACATAAGTATATCACATTTCTGAAACCAACTGTCTTTTAACTAACGTAATTGATACCTTTGTTTCATATCATTTATACAAACGTGTGACTTAGGTTTTATAATATGTGTTTACATAGTTATTTAGATTTGAATGTATAGGTGTTACCTCTTTGTCTGAGCTATCTGTCCGAGACTCCAGTATCCGAATCAGTCGAGGACTGATGGACAATACAACAGGGCCCTAATCTGCGTTTTGTACCATACTATATTAAACATGTTTCATCGAACATTTCAAGTACGTTTCTATCAATTTCACAAACATGTAGAAAAACTACTGACATCTTAAATACGTTATTACATGCGAACCGCTCTGACATGTCTGGTTTTAATATTACATATTAAATATGTTTCTGTTCAAGTATAGACACAGCCTATATATGTGTCAGCATGCCTTAACCCTCGTTATTTATTATCCTAAATACAATGCTTACCAGAACATGATTTAACACCTTCGTCCGAATGATCGTAACAGTCGAACTTGTTGTCACAAAGTAGGTCGAACGTTAAACATTGACCGTTATCGCATCTCCATTCGTCTGTAGTACATTCCACCGCCACTATTAGATAAGTAGTGTAGATTTAGTGCTTACAAATACAAAAGTATTGAATATTTCCATTTCTGGCATACCACGAGGAATATATATAGTGTAAAAGTATATCAAAGAGTGTAACACACTATAGATAGGGCAAATATGATGGTCATGGTTCAAAACTGAATTGGTGCACATATCCACCTACATGTAGCAGTCTAAGTATGTTTTTTTCTATACATGTACAAGTGTGTGCGTTTCCAAAGAAAACATGATGTTGACAGTAGGGATACTTGAAGTTAGTTCAAGTCAGATTCAAGAAACGTGTCACACCGTTAAACCTAGTCGCCCTGGGGTTCATTTTGTTAGACCTAACTTTCTTTCGTCAGTATTTGATTCGTATTGAAGTAAACAAAATAAAAATGATATCAACATATTTGATTCTGGATCTTAACTCGATAGTTATTTAACCAAAGGAATCTGTTTGACACTTGTTGGATATATTAACATAGTTGTTGTACTGTTAGCTTTGTTTTTGCTAAATATAGAAAATATTCTTATTTTAATACAAATTGTGTCAAGTATTCGGTTTTCTAGAGTATAATCTAAATACTGATCAAGATAATCGGAGGAAACGTGCTTCATGTATCAGCGGTCTTATTAAATATAAATTACGGCGGCTGCATCGGATATCAATTACCGCGTTTTGTAAAATGCTAACATCCTGGTCTATGAAAAAGGAATTAGCGGCGATACAGCTATGGCCATGTCATTTTCCTCAAGTGAACTGAGGCCAGAATATAACGGTCACACAAATAAAACCTTCAAATAAATGAATATAATAAATATTCAGAATTGTTAAACGATATAATGACAATTGTAGGAACGCTAAAGGTTACACTAACGCTAAATGTTACAACTGACGATAAATATTACAAATGGCGCTAGTTAACAGTTATAATATGTCTGTTATGTGTCTGTTATGAAAACAAAAATATAAAACAACCATACGATGTATATAAAAACAAAAAAAAACAATACTAGTGTGAACGCCGTATTGCGAATTTCTAACTTTTACCGCAAAAATCTAAGAAGAAGAAGGGGGTGGGTGGGGGTGGGTGGGGAGGAAGGTATGTTAAAACGTATGAGATAGTTATGGTGCTTATAACACAGATGATGACATATATGCCAAGTTTCAAAGTGTTTTATCAGTAGTTTGTTGGAATATGAATGTTCATTCAAAATTTGGAAAAGGAGATATTCTGATAAAATGCAGACAGAGTTATGGTGCTTGCCACTTATGGTTGTGTCATGATGATAAACATGTATGCCAAGTTTCAAAGTTTTCTGTCAATTTTCTTTTGAAATAGGACTGTACCTTAAAGTAGCTATCCCGCCAACAACAGCCACATGTTACAACACGTGTATTTCGTTCCTAAACCTACTGACGGAAAAATACGTTTATAACTTAGTACATATTTTGAGTATCCACACTCTATAGACACAATATAAACGGCTTTATCAAGCCAGGCCCAACCCCAACACTTGAGCATCGAATTAATTATATTTACGCATATTCAATCACGGGTATTTTAAAAACAGTGAATAAACCTATACTTTTATTCGGCAGATATACATTATTATATGACTTGAACACCTGGGCGTGGCGCAGTCGGTAGCGCGGCGGATTTGTAACCGGAGGCCCCGGGTCCAATCCTCCGTGATGCATTTGAGTTTCGTCGGTGTGTTCTTGGGCAAGACACTATCCCTTAGCCTCGTCCGTCGGATGGGGACGTAAACCTGGCGGTCCCGTTTATCGGTCTATCCTCCGAGCACGTTAAAGAACCATAGGAATCTATTCGATAATAAAAGTAGGTAACGGTTCCCGGATTCCTATGTATCCTTCCCCTCTCTCTTGTGCGGCTCTAAATAACCTATACTGTGTTGATGAGCCGTTAAACAACATTCAGTGAACACCTGGATAAAGTTTTGATAAACGGTTTTCGTAGTGTTACTTTGCCATTATTTGGCGGGTTTGTTTCTTGAAACATTAAAGTGGGGAAAGGTGAGATAATTCTAATAAAATACATGACAGAGTTATGGTGCTTTCCACACACTGGTTGTGCAATGATGATGAACATGTGTGCCAAGTTTTACAGCTTTGTGACAATTGTTATATGGAATATGAATGAACATTAGCAATTTTAATTGAAATTCTAAGTATGAAAGGGGGGAATTCTGCTAAAATGCACAACAGAGTTATGTTGCTTGTCACATATGGTTTTGTAATGATGATGGATGTGTGAACATTTTAAATGAACGATATAAGTCCAAAAGGGAGAAAGTTCAGTTAAAACATAAGACAGATTTATGATTCGTGTCATATAACATTGTGTAATGATAATTAGCAAGTCTCGAGTTCCCAAACAATTAGTTTTTGATAAACGAGACAGCATTCAGTATTTTAACTGAAATACTATGTATAAAAGGAGGATTAATTCTGCTAAAATGCATAACAGAGTTACGGTGATTGTCACATATGGTTGTGTAATGATGATGAATATGTACGGACAGAGTTATGTTTTTTGTCTTATTACATTGTGGAATAATAATGAAGCAGAGCTGTAGGTAATTTTTGACTGCAATGAGTACTTACTCATCAGATTCAAAAAGAATGAGTAATAAACGGAACTCGTTCAGAGTAAACAATTGCTTTAAATAGTTCATGCTTTCAAAATGGATGTGAATTAATACATTAAACATGTTAAAAAACAAAACTACATGTATTCTGATAAAATGGAAGTAAAAACAAAAGAAACACTTAAACTATAACCTTAATATTAGACACATACTTGGATCAATTTTCATCATGTACATATGGAATAAACTGTTCCACAGGACACGTTGCATACACATATAATACTCATGATTCTTAAAAGTCATGAGTTGTTGTAGTTAGTTGATGAGTAATGATACTCACAGTTCTAAAAAACTGAGGGTTTTTATGAAAAAAAATATGTGTAAAATACTCAAAAAACTCAGCTTATCTACAGCTCTGGCAAAGTTTTTCATCTTTCGGAGAGTTAGGTTTAGAGAAATGAGAAAAAACAACACTTTAGCCAAACACTTTAACCAAAACGTCTAAAGGTGTAGTAGGACGGACATAAGGATGGCCTGACGGACGGACTGACGGAAATCACCAAACCATACGCCTGCATTTGCTTTACATTCCGGCTAATAAAGCAGAAGGTCTGAGGAGATATGATGGAAAATATATAGTATAGAATAATTTCACAAAAAAAAAACAACAACATTGGATCTATGTTTAACTTTGTGCCATTAAACGTTGAATATTCATGATATTGGGCCTCAACAACATTAACTTTTAACGTCGGTTGTAAACTTTAGCGTCAAATGTGTAATATTTAGCGTCAGTTGTAACCTTAAGTTTTAGAACAGTACAACAATATTGATTTCCACCAAATTTATATTTTATTATCGTCTGAAATGATAACATTGGAATTAGTGGCATGCAATCTGTAAGCAGGGTATTTTACTTCATATATAGTGTCATGTTGATTGATGTTTCTCTGGCATATTCCTAATAAAGTATATAAACTAAATATGTGTTTCCAAGGATCTTAAACATTTCCAAACCAAGTAACTTTGAAGAGAAAACTGAATTATATAACTTATTAGACAGTTCACACATACCACAGTTAGCTTCATCCGATCTGTCTTCACAGTCAGGGTAGAAGTCACACCTCAAACCTATATTGATTTGTGTTCCATCATCACATGTATACACTTGAATTCTGCTGTTTTGATCTAAAATGTGCAATTGTTTGCGATAAAATAGGCGGACAACATATTCAATTACTATTGTCTTATGTGCAGCATTTTTGGATACTGTTTCAACATTCTCTTCTCAAGTTAAATAACAGACACATATGCATAGCACCTAGTAAACAAAAAGAAAACAATGAATTTAAACTTGAAATATTAAACAATATCAAACGATAAGTTAGCGATATTGTGCTAAAGCTTATGACATCTCTGGAATCAATTTATTTATGTCTATGAAAATTCAGGAGATGTTCTTGATAAACTTTTCAGTAAGCGTCAATTTTAATCTATAAGTGCGTATGACTTTTCTACACATATACAACTTTACCGCAAACTATAATTAAAGACAAGTTAAAACTCTGATTCGAAACAAGTTTGCCAGAGAATACAGAGCGCCACCTAGTGGCGCATATGCGCCCATCGTTGGCAAAGTTAAGTTCTAATTTAAACCAGTTTCAAAGGAAAATATTCAAACAATATGAACCAGAGAGTTATGGGCCTTTATTAGACGTATTCATTAGCTCATGAGATAGATGTGTGCTGTACACTAATACTTTGAAAGTTAGTAGGCACAATTACTTGTAAAAAGCAAGATTAAGAATATGTATAAAACAATATAAATCAGACTGTTATGGGCCTGTATCAGATGTATTCATTAGATCAAACTGAAGATGTGTACACAGTTTCATTTTTATAGACCTGATATTTTGAAAGTCATTAGCCACAATCGGTTGTCAGGTAAAAGTTAAAGGACAGACGGACGGACAATGCCACGACATAATACAACTCTATGGGCGTATAGAACTACTTTTTTGGTGTGTAACAGAAATGGTATTTACTAACCGCAGTTTACACAATTACGCTATGTGGACTTGCCAAGAAGATTTTTGAATCATTTAATATATTCTTATTAGAAAATATGTTCGTCAGTTATGGAACTAGTCTTTATAGAAAAAAATGTTGGTTTCCCTATCAGTACTAGCTATGGTTGTGTTAGAATAGTTTTATTCAGAAAACCAATGCATACAAAAGGTGTCTTCCATATATAGACAAGATATTCATTTAACAAGTAAGATAAATATCTTAACTATAATAATAACAGAACTATCTTATTGATAATGATGAGGTTATAAAATTACATATTAGTTTACATTCTTTAACATTAACTGGGTTGAATAATTGTTTTAAAATAGCAAAGGTTGCATCAGAGTTGGTACACATATAAGGTATGTTAATGTTAAACTGTTTAAATAACGGTTTCCTAAGTTCCGTATTTTTTTTACAAAAAATAATAAAATGTATTTCATCTTCAATTTGATTACATATAGTGCAAAGTCTGTTTTCACGTGATAATCTAGGTTTAAAATAACGACCATGTTCTATAAGTAAATCGTGTGCGCTAATTCTAATTTTTGTAAGTTCTTTTGTAATTAATTTAGGGAGTCCATGGAAGCTGCATTAGGCGTTCATTGAATCGTAATGCAAGTGCAGTTATATATAGTTGTGTATTGCCAGATCATTTCCAATATGATACGTATTGCGTTATGGACAACCGATATTCGATACAATATTATACGTATTGCGATATGCAACCGATAATCGATACGATATGATACGTATTACGATATGGACAACCGATAATCGATACGATATGATACGTATTGCAATATGGACAACCGATAATCCATACGAATGATACGTATTGCGATATGGACAAGCGATAATCGATAAGATATTATATGTACTGCGATATGGACAACCGATAATCGATACGACATGCTACGCTTAAAATAATTTAGTGTACGAGTATCTAAAGAAAAAATGTGTTGCATGTAATATGCACTTTTTTGTTTACATTTTGGTTTTACTTGTGTAATGTTTTTTGTAACAATTTAACAACAAAACAATACACAATACACGTACATTTCTAAGAAAGAGATAAAAGAAGTGAAAAAAGAGCATCGGTGTAAATAACTTAGTCTGTCTGACTTATACATACGAGGGGTGATTGAGAATAATGAGACTGTTGCTGTAAACAATTTTATCTCTTTATAAAGTGTCTCAATATCTGCACGAAATAAACTTTTATACCTTATTTACGAAAATAATATAAGATGCTGTTGGTGTTGTTACGGTAACAAACTCTAGACCAGGACAGTAAAATGTTAAACTTTGATTTTTATGAATGCATCGTTATAATATCTAAATGAAAGCACTGATTTTAGCGCGAGTTCGTCTGCTTGCTGAAATATGTCATTTGTGTCTTTAGGTAAAATTTCAACGTCGTATTCATTTCCGTTATCTTAACTGATTCAAAGGAAAATCGCTCAATTATAATTTGTTATTATCAGTTAGGCAAAACACCTACACAAACTTATGAGATGATTCAGAGAGCGTCTACAAAACTTCTTGAATGCTACTTTCCCTGTCCGATCTTTTTATATTTCTTTTAAGGTTTCTCGTGCACTTGTTTTTAGATGGCATCGACGTTTTAAGGAAGGACGAAACACTTGAGAAAAGGACGAGGGGTGCGGAAGAAAGACGAAATCGACACAACGCTAATTGAAACGATTAAAGAAGATCGACGTGTAACGATCAGAGACATATGCGATCAGACTTGGTTTAGTTACGGAACTGTTCATACGGGTTTAATAACGCATTTGAATATGCACAAAGTAAGTGCCAGATAAACAAAATCAGCCGTGTTAGGGCATCTAGAAAGTTCTTACATTGGAATCGCAGAGAAGGGACTGCATTTCTCAACAGAATCGTAACGACAGACGAGACGTGGTTGTTTCAATATGACCGGGAAACCAAAGAGCAGCCCCATCAATGGAAAATGCCATCCTCACACCCACCCAAGAAGGCTCGGGTATGTAAATCGGCAAATCCTTCAGCATGCCGTACCGACGGGGAAAACAGTGAATGCCGATTATTGTAATTAGGTATTTAAATAACAAATTAGTATAATGTTAGCTATCAAATAAGCAATTTTTAAATAATAATATATTTTCATTTTGAGTATAAGTAACACATACATCTATATTAAGAACGATGTGTAAATTATAACGCTTCATGACTATTAAGTCGTTATTAAAGTGTGATCTGTTGTTTTCTATTCTGCTCAGAGATCACATGCGGGCACTGTTACGGAAGAGGCCGGGATCGAAATGGAACGTGTGTTACTACACCAGGATAGGCTTCGAAACCGTAGAACTTCCCCCAAATAGTCCAGACTTCGCCCATATGGACTTTCGGTTTTTTCCGGTAGTTAAGTGGGCATTCAAAGGTAACGGGTCATTCAATGAGTTGTCCTATGCAGTACAAAACATTGTTTCATGCCTAGATGCCCAGTGGTATAAAGACATGTTTGATCAGTGGATTCAACATGTGTAACTCGTGTATGGGACAGTACTTCGAGAAACGTTATGGTAACACAACGTCAAACTCATGACCTTGACGTCGTACGTCATTTAGAGATTGCCCCGCTCCCGTGTCAGGTACCTCCTAAGAACCTAAGTAACTCTGTAAATTTAAACACACGGATATTGGTATTTGTAGAGTTTGCAGAATACAGAGTGTGCTTCATTCCGTAAGTTTCATTTTGATTTTCCAAATACTTATAAGATCAGTCTCATTATTTCTTCGATTATGAAGAAAAATGCATTATATGTGCGGAAATAACGGGGCATATTACTTTTATTGCCTTGCAGATCCTTAGAAAACATTGGAGATTTTGGTGAGAAAAATAGACAGTTCGGGGAAAAAAACGAATTTCGTATAAAAAGCTCTCTTTTTCGAAACGGTTTTTAACTGTATTGTTAGCAAATATCGTGTACTTCAAGACAATGAAACAAGAGGGCCAAGTTGGCCCTAAATCACTCACCCGAGGTAGGTTTAATGATCAGTATTTCAAGTGTCAATGCAGTAGGTCTGACGTTATTGTATTCAAAGTTATCAATCAATCTTGATATTTAAAATTTGCTTATTTTACAAAATGCAACTGTAATATGTTCATATTTACACTTACAATTGTTGTACATGTAAGCTCTACACATCAACTGCATCAACACACAATAAGAACAGCATATTTCTACCAGGATTTCTTTTTATTTCTGATTATAATATCAAGTATAAATAATTTAGGGTGATGATCTAGCATGAAATACAATGGAAAGCTTAACATCTATTGTTAAATAAATGTATGTTATTTGCCAGCAAAATATTCTTATTCCAGGTTTGTGGGTGGATCAGCCCGGTTTTAGCCCGTTTGATAAAGGGCTACCCAAGGATGCTTCCTGTGACGTTTCATCAAAATTGGCAAGTTGTTCAGGAGGAGATGTCGTTTGAAGTTTTCTATGTAGCTATACAGGGAAAATGGCCCCGGATACTGGCAGCCATGTTTTTTCAATAAATAAGGTCCGTTTTAGCACTCTTGATAGAGGATCACCTAATTATCATTTCTCTGAAATTATCTTGAATTCTGCCAAGAACATTCAGAGGAGATTATTTTTTTAAAGCTTTGCAAACATTTTTATTTTGTTTTGCCATAGCAACCAGGTTTTTGGTTTTATCAAACCGAATTTAGGTATATGGTAAAGGACCATCCAATGACGCTTCTTGTGAAATTTCATTAAAAATGACCAAGTTTTTTAGCAGGAGATGTCGTTTGAATCAAAAGGTTTATGACGGACGACGGACGGACGACGGACGGACACCAGGCGATCAGAAAAGCTCACACTGAGCCTTTGGCTCGGGCGAGCTAATGAAAAACATATGTCATCATACTTGATTTTGAGATAAAGGCAGTTATAACCTAAAATTGCTACAAATGTATGGGTTTTGGCTATAGGTTTTGGAGCCAAAATTGGCACAGAAATTGTAATTTAACTGCTAAGTTTACATACCCACTTATTTATTGAAATGGATTCCACATGCGTAAAAATAGTATACAGTCATCAAGTCAGTAATATTAAATGTTTTAAGTTAATTCTTACCTTTCAGATAGACATAAGTATGAAAAAGCTATAGAGGCTAAACAAATAAATCTCTCCGTGGTCTGTATCAAAATATTGAAACTATATTTGATATTGATATATCAACAAATAACTTCTAAACAGTTAGAAATATATAAACGTTTGAAAAAAATTATGTTATTTGTGTATATAGTCTTTCTTAAACAGGTATGTGCGAAAACGATGCGCATAAATAACTGCTGGAAATGTCCTTAGATAAATATATGACCCATATTCCATTTGGCAAATTGCATATAATTTTAGTACAACTTAAATATGCCAAAAAAAGTAATAATAGCAATAATCAAATCAAATTACATTATTTGAATTCAAGCTCAATATTCATGTTTATGAGCTAATTATATTTATAAATGAAGAAAAAACTATGAATATATGGAGAAATAAAGGGAATTATTACCTCTATTTACTTGGAGATCCTCGGGAAAAAATGGAAAGTTATTTTAATCAAATGGATTCTACATGATTGTGTAAAACAGTATACAGTCATCAAGTCAGTAGTATTTAATTGTTTAAGGTAATTCAGGCAGACATTTAAATTCTAAGTTTGAAAACGTTATAGTGGCAAAACTAATATTTTCTCTCCTTGACCTGTATCAAATACTGAAACTATACTCGATTTTAGTGTATCAACACATGTCTTTACTATACTCGATTTTAGTGTATCAACACATGTCTTTACTATACTCGATTTTAGTGTATCAAAACATGTCTTTACTATACTCGATTTTAGTGTATCAACACATGTCTTTACTAAACTCGATGTTAGTGTATCAGTAATTACTATCTAAACAGTTAATTATGTTCATTTTAATGAAAACTAGTGAAAAATATATAAAACTTTGACAAAATGTGGTATATGTGTACATTATGTATGCACGAACAAGATGCGCATGAATAACTGAAGGCAATGTTCCTGTTAATTGTATTTCTAACTAAATCCTAACAGAATAGTCGAAATTGTTAAAGCAACACAATTGTGTATGTTCGGATCTCCTTTTGTTTTACCTACAGGCTTTAATTAGACATTAAAAGAACTTCATAACAGTGAGCCGATCTTTCGTTAAATGGAATAGATATCCGGGTTATTTATAATATACATGATATATGTTCAGGATTTATCCAAGATGATTTTGTTTTATTAAAAACATGAAAGTATTGATTTTATTGTATATTTGCTTACATAATAATAGTTTACCCTTCCCATTCACTTACGAAAGTCGGTAAGTGAGACTGTATGTTGAAAGCGAAATAATGCAATTAAACTGCGCCAAACACTCAGTGGGCTAATTGGAACCTTAATACATTAGTTATCGAATTAGCCTCTGGACTTACATGTATACAACAACCTGCAAAATGTATTATCGTACTGTATACTAAGCTTCGTTTGTGTCATATCACGATACGGGCGATACAGGACCTTTTGATACAATACGCGTATTGTTAAGGTACACGTATGCATCACAACATACCAGTACACCGGTATATCGCAACAATCCTAATACTAACTATGCACCTTTTGTCGCAGATTTGTTTCTGAATTGGCTGTGAAAGAGAGAGTTCATGTCTTTCACCAGATACTCAGGCAGATATCACCGGAGCCTTTTATAAAACATCTCGGAATCTGGATGATATATTAAACATTAGCAATCCTTTCCTTTCTATGTTAAATACATATCCTAATGAATTTCAACTTAACAAACTAATATTACAAATACTGCCGCCCCTGTTCTAGATTTCTAGATTTGCATCACTCAATTGAAAAAAGATAAATAATAAAAACAATGATGACAGGAGAGATGCTTTGAAATTCAATATCATTAATTATCTATATTTTGACGGAGCTGTTCCCAGAGCAACATCTTATGGGGTATATGTTTCTCAGCTGATCCGTTTTTATAGATCATAGACGAGATGAGGAATTAAATATTCGTATCTTTTGAATAACTTAAAAGTTACTCTATCAGGGCTTCCGTTACCGTAAACTTCGAAAACCCTTTGCCAATGTTGTTTTCGTAATCCTGATCTGACACCCCCTGTCAGCCGCTTTAGCGATAAGTGAGACATAGTCGGCATAATGGTGTTCGTAAGGTGGAATTTTTTATCATGTGTTCATGCAACACTATCTTTTAAACTATACTTGATACAACTTTCAAATTGTGTCAGTGTGCAACAAACACATATGTGTCCATGATCTTGACATTTAGCTTTACTTTTACCGAAAAATAGAGAAACATGTGCTAAACATGTTTCTTTCAACAATGTCTTTAAAACTATAGGTGATACAACTTTCACATTTTGGTCAGTGTGTCACCCATATGTATCTATGGCCTTGACATTTAGATTTAAAAGGACTGAACAAATAAATTAGAAAACAAAATGTTAAACATTTGTTCTTGTTTTATTTCTTCAACATATAAGCGATACAAATTTTAAATTAGGTGAATGGATGTATTCGGACATGATATTAGCAGAACTATGCATGTAATGTGTACCTGTGAACAACAGGAACATCCCAGAAATGGGGGTGACGATTGAAATATTAAATAAAAATATCATGTTTTTAAAAATTGCGTTGGGAACCGATGGGTGTATAATAATAATATATTTTGGCAGTTTAGAAATACTTTATATAATCGTCGTATAAACTCTAAGCAAGCTGTCCTATTATCTGTCAATTTCATAATACTGCGATAAAAGTCGCTATTTTAATTCAACTGTAACACCAGCGTTCCTTTAGTGCTGTGTGGCGGCTATAAAAAGTAGCCCCGGCTACAAATCAATAGTGTTATTATTTACTGGTCCTTTCGGATCGTTAAACCAAATCTGTATGGATTTAAAGTAGAATACCGCTTAAGCCCCTGCTACGGGGCGTAAGAGGTGTTGCGCTTCCAAAGCCCTTTTCTGTATTAATTTTACATTACACAGATTTTAGGAATTATTACATGAATTGATTTTTTGTTGTTTTTTTGGTAAAACTCTAAGGCAATAGAAACGTATAACATTTGAAAATAGAATGCAACAAATTATATATGTTATTTGAAGCGAACTACGTTAAATCGGATTTTTATTTAATCAATCAGTTCTAAATGACAGTTTTACATATTAATTATTTTTTAATGACAGTCGGCTGAAGAAAAATGTGTAACGTTATACGTTTAACACCTCTTGTATAACTCTGTTTACATAACTCACACCCAAAACTTGAGGTGGAGTAAGACGCCTACGCCGGGATGATGACTATGCTTTCTAATTCTTTGAATAGTCGAGCTTAAAATCCACAGAGCACTTATAAGCTCGCATCGTGTAGTATGAATAATGCATAGGAGATATATACATGTATATGACGTATTTAATTGATAGCGCCTAGTTTTCTTATAGTTGGTCGTAGGGTATGTATTCGACGTTTTTTCCCCGGATATAACACAATATAGACATGGCTTAATTATAACGTTTGTCAGTTGTCATAAAGCGCATATTTTATTGTTAGTCGGCCGCAAGATATGTATTTATGACTTTTATGGTAACAAAGAAAACAGTTCTATCTATCATCACTTGTCATTGTAAAATATTTACTTGCCTGGTAAATGTTTTACACAATCGGTATAGTATGTTGAAAAATATGCCAGTTTATTGTGTTCGTACTGAATACGTTCAAATAAAAATCGCTTTAAGCTATGCTAAGTATTAACGAATATATAGTTTTATGTTTTCATGTAAACATGTTCCTCCACAATAGGAGTGACTTACCGCACTGTATTTCATCGCTGTTGTCAAAACAGTCTTTAACCGTATCGCAAACATAGATAGTAAGTATAATGTCTCCACTGTTACATATAAAATGCATATACTGGTCGACCGGCATATCTGGCATTTCCGGCAGTTTGACTGAAACAAATAAAACATTATACATACAGGGTATACAACTTGTGTAGTTTTGTTTAAGTTCAATCCTATACTACATTACACGATGTTACCTTTTTTCCTAAAGTTTTGAGAAAGCAAAAAGAATATGTATACTAAAGACAAAAGCCAAATGCAACTCGGTAATTTCCGCTATATATCGTATATATAAAATGCTCTGTTAATCGAATGGTACATGGCTACATTAGACTTTTCCTTTCGAAAAAAATCCTAAAACAACACATAACGTACCGAATAGTATCCCTTCAAAGTTTCATTATTGATAGAATACATTGACTTAGAATGTAAACTTTTGCAATCACTTTACATTAAATACGGTACTGAAATGGCTCAAATTTTCAAAGCGGAAAACCATGCATGAACATCGTTTTACAAAGTGTACAGTGATAAAAAGTCTACAAAACCACAGTTGTGTCCTTTCTCTAACTAACTGCAACCTTTTTTTCCATAAGTGCTCAAGGGTTAGCTATTTTGACCAATCTTCGTCGGTCGTCCGTCGTCTGTCGTCTGTCGTCAACATTTAGCTTGTTTACACGATAGAGGCCAGATTAATTGAGCAATCATAACCAAACTTGCACATATTGTATATGATCATAAGATCTCGGGCAAGTTTGATAATTGTCTAGATCGGACCAGTAACAATGGGTTATGGCCCCTAAATTAGCAAAAAAATGCAGTTTTAAATTTATTAACACGATACAGACGATATCTCTTGAACAATCTTAACCAAACTTACACATTTTTTTATTGTTATTATATTTTATTTATTTATTTTAATTATTTTCTTTTTAATTTTTTTTTTATTTCTTATTATTTTTCTGATTTTTTTGTTTACCTTTTTTATTTTAGCTCAACTGAGGATGAAGTGCTCAAATGTGAACTATTTTGACCATCCTTCGTCCGTCGTCTGTTGTCAATATTTAGCTTGTTTACACAATAGAGGCCGCATTACTTGAGCAATCTTAAAAAACATGCACAGATTGTTTATGACCATAAGATCTTGAACGAGTTGCATAATGGGCAAGATCGGACCAGTAGCACCAGAGTTATTGCACCTGAATTATTTTATTTTTTTAGAACTCTTTTTTATTGTTATTATTTCTTAGCTCTACTGAACATGGGCCATCTACTGACCAAGGGCCAGCAGAGCTTATGGGATGGTGTGTTGTTCGTCGTCCATCGTCTGTCGTCCATCGTCAACCCGTCTGTTAACTTTTACCTCGTTAAGACGATAGGCCTTCGTTTGGCATTCGATCTTTACCAAACTTGAAGAAATTGTTAATATCAATAAAACCTCGGGCACGTTTGAAAACCAGCTAGATCGGACCAGTAACAGCGGAATTATGGCCCTTGATTTACATGTAGTTAGAAATGTCATATTTTGCCGGATTTTAATAGACAAACTTTGTCCAGATTAATCTCTTATGAACACCATTCCGAATTTCTACGAATCTTGGTGGGGATGTTCAGTACCAAGCCTAGTTGCACCTGTTCTGGTTGAATGAATTTTGGCAGAGTTATGACCCCTTATAGGTTTTAATACACTTACTTTGTACAGACTAGTTCACTTGCTGGATTTCAACGAAACTTGGCAACGATGATCAGTACCAAGCATAGTTGTGTATACCATTGCCATGTTCCGGTTGAATGATTTTTTGAAAGAGTTATGGCCCTTATACATAAACTTTATCTTTAGCCAGTAAAGCATCCACAGGCCCTCTTCGGCCTCTTCTTTAATTTTTTTCGCCGTTTTGGATTTGACGAAACTTACCAGAATCATTCGTATGATGTCTAGTTGTGCATATTGCGTTTTATTCTGGTTCGTTGATTTTTGACGGAGTTACGGCGCCTTGACATTTTTACTTTAAAATGTGTGTCGGCGCTACTCCTCCGAAACGGCTTATTGGATTTCTACGAAATTTGGCAAGAAGCATCATTATGATGTCTAGTTGTGCAATCGCTGTATATCATTGAAATCTTAACAAGTTCGAAAACCAGCTAGATCTTGCTGGTTACGGCAGAGTTATGGCCCTGGATTGAATAAAAAATTCTATATTGTATTTTCCTTATTAAATCTGTAGTTAGTTCATCTGATCTTTACCAAATTTGTTTAGAATGTTAATAATAATAAAAGCTTAAACAATTTGCCTCATTCATATCCATCCAAAGTGGGACAAATTAAAAAATACCCATGCCAGACAGACTTGTTGCCCATGATTACCAGGTGAGCGATCTAGGGCCATCCTGGCCCTCTTGTATATAAATAGGATATTTTTACCAGCTTTTCACTTGTCCCGTCTTGGCATTTGCTTTTCGATTTAATAGTTCTTGCCGGACTTTAACTTATATATATATGTCATTTCGCTTGCGGAGGTTGGAGGTTTTAGTACTGGTTATAACTCTAGGGAGCACCAAACCTCACTTTTACCCTATACAGAACGAACGCATAACGAACGCTGAACGAAACGAAAATGAACGCAGAATGAACACGGAACGAACGCAAAATGAACGTTACACGATATATATTTTAAAAATGCAGTTCGTTTGTTGCGTTCTTTCATTCGTTTTCAGCGTTCACCGTTTTAAAAAATGAACGATGAATGCATTTTTTAAAACTTTAAACACTGAAAACTAACGAAACAAACGAAGCGAAACGAACGTTTCGTTTCGAACGCAAATCCGTTTCGCTATTTCGGAGAACTTTCAATATTAAAACGAAAATGAGATAAAGGGTACTATCCAAACGCAATGGCATCGTAGGTCCGCACTGTACTACAAACAAGGAGCAATATTTAATTAATTATACAATGAAAAAGACGAAATGCAACAGTAAGGGTGGTGAAGACATGGTTACCGACTTGGAACGGTCAGTAGGCAATAAGTCCTACAGGTTAGCATGAATCAATTGTATGTGTACACAATCCTCGCTATTATCCTGTCTGCAGCGCCCAAATAGACAAAGCAGTGTAAATAAAACTTCATCCCATCAAAAGGAATTCTCTAGCAATAAAGTCCACATCCAGAGAAACTAACAAAGTAAACAGTAAGATCTTATTTTAAAGCTGTATAAAATACAAAATAAGAAACATCTCAGGATGTATGCAGAATAGTACTGAACAACAACATCAGTTGCAGCCAAAGAGAAAACCAATCTAGGGTACGACCAGAAAACCCGAGGGACCATTAAGTAAACGACAAGACAAGATTAAAGACAAGCCTAAAACGTTAACGTATCTGAAGATTTAGGTAGACGTCATCATATGGTCCACACTCTGTTCGGACATCGCACAGTCAAAGCGGAAAGCATAGAGACGAACGGTATAAGGGTCAACCGCTAAACATGCAGTGCTTTTCAACCTGATAGGTAACACTGCCAGCAACAGCTTGCATATCCGTTTTCAATGCAGCATTACTGTGAGAAATGTTTAGATTCATAAAAGTCGAAACTC
The DNA here is from genome assembly GCA_037043455.1 of Cyrtodaria siliqua. Classification (NCBI taxonomy): domain Eukaryota; kingdom Metazoa; phylum Mollusca; class Bivalvia; order Adapedonta; family Hiatellidae; genus Cyrtodaria; species Cyrtodaria siliqua. Next base: position 44,318 of record JAWPHD010007394.1, read on the forward strand.
CGCCAGTAGCTCAGTTATTTGTATCACAAATATGGTTATGTAATGAGCAGTTTTTAAAAGATACGGCGGCATTTTTGTTCACCAATGCGGTATCGATATGTACGACCCGTTTATGTTTATGATATCACATACATTGCCTTTAATTTATAATTGTACTTGTTATTTGTTTAGATGCGTGTTGTTTTTTTTGATTGTGGTTTTTGATGGATATCTTTCCTGTTCGACTTTTATATCTACTTATAATGAAGGTATGAAACATCAATCGATACCTAAGAACTTGTTTCTGCTGCAGTTCTGACTAAACTTAAAGAGAACTGCATTTAACGTTAAAACATCTCAATGTATAGTCAGTCCTAAAATTGCTGTAGGTCAACTCTCATAGGGACTATTTTACGAATTACTTGCCACAGACGACACAATTGCACAAATTCATTTGTTGTGTGTTAAGGTTAGTGTTCTCAAAAAATAAGCTTTCTTTTCATACATTCATCTACACAGCAGGTTTTGTTCCAATATCTCATTCCTAGTCATTGTTTTCTATTTAGTAACAGCGACCTTGACCTTGACACAGTGACCTCAACTGCAATACCACGCTTACGTTCGACATAGCAAGTTTTGTTCCGAAATCCCACTCATAACTGAAGTTTTTGTCCGGGGACCATTCCTTATATTTATTAACAGCGACCTTTACCGTATCCCCTTTGATCTCAAATGTTATACAAAGTTTCCTTTCAATATAAGCTACCTATACAGCATGTTTTTCGTTGCAATATCTCATTCCTAACTAAAGTTAATGACCGAAAAGATGTTTCTTTTTTTCGAAACAGCGAGATTGATCTTGAACCCAGTGACCTCAAATTCAGTAACACGCTTTCCTTCCTATAAGCTACCTACACGTCAAATTGTGTTCATTTATCTCTTTCTTAAATGAAGTAATTGACCGGAAACCATTTTTCTATTTTTTATTAACAGTGACTATGACCTTTTACCCAGTGACACAAATACGATATCAAGATTTACTTTTATATACAGTTGCATGCACAGCAAGTTTTGTTCCAATATTTGATTACAAACTGAAGGTTTCGTTTGGAAACCATTTTTCTATTTTTTAAACAGCGACCTTGACCTTGACCTCAGTGACCTTAAATGCATAACCAAGCTATCTAAACAGCCATTTTTGTTACACTATCTCATTATTAAAGTTCTACAGACACCCTTTGAAATGCATGTTGTTATATATTTTTTATATATAAATCAAAGTGAAGAGAATGGTAAATATATATATTAAAACATATTTGACGATTCAGATGAAATACTTGCAAAACAAAGGTATATTTCACGTCAATACAGAATTAATTTATCTCCTCTTCATGGTAATTGTGGCCTAGAGATGACTCTCCGTGCTGATGAAGTAGATTTTGCCATGCGGAACATTTATCAAAAATAGGCCTTGTTGAGGTACACATACGATTCCTACACATATTCCGACACAAATAACATGGAGCAAGAATTACTAGACGAGGAGAATGAATTCGTTGTACACCCGTGCATGTATGAGCCACTTCCTGTCGTAAATCAGCAAGCTTATCAGTCTGAAACTGACAGTAATGTCGATCCGATCGACTGCGACGCTTTGCCTGTGAATGCAGAGCGAATCGGGCATACGACTGGTAATTATATTTTAATCACGTCTGGTATTCAGCGTATGGTTTGCTAATCCATTTAAGTATGACACGAACGTAAGTAAATATAGATATAAAAATCGAACAGGAAAAGCGGCATTCAAGGACAACAGTCAACCACAAACACCCACAGAAACATAGAACAATAATAAAATGAATAAAAGGCCAAATCAGATACAAAGAAGGTACTCATTGACTTGGCAGAAGCCAGAGCAACAAGAGAATAAACCATTGAGGGCACGACAAAACAAGACTGCAGACAAACATCAAACGTCACCGTCCTTTTGGGCTTTAGGAAGACGTCATGATAGGGTCCACAGCCTGTCCGGTCATCGTACAATTACAGAGGAAAGCATAGTGGCCTTCGTAAATGGGTCCACCACCAAGCATGCAGTGTGTTGCAAAATGATAGGGACAGTGATCATGACCAAGGATCTTACGAAGTTTGTAAATCACGTCACCATAAAAGTCAGGTTGTGATAGTCCTTGTCGCAGAAGAGTTCTTAAATTACTTTTATATTTGGAAAGATTATCAGGGTTAAGATAATAAAATGTTGCAAAGGTTTTACGAAGTTTTTGGTAACGGTAGCCCTGATGGAGTAGCTTTTCAGTAATACAAAGATTACGAATATTAAAGTCCTCAACTCGAGTACAAGCTCTAGAAAAACGAATAAGTTGAGACATATAGACCCCATAAGAAGTTGCTCGGGGAACACCCCCATCTAAATATGGATAAATCATGTTTACGAGGTATGGATATATTAATAATTAACAATATCAAAATTAAAATCATCTCCCTTGTCATCTTGTCTAATTATTTCATCATTTTCAATGGAGAGATCTAAACAGAGAAAAGTAGCGATAGTATCAGAAATATTAGCTTTGTTAAGTTGAAGTTCTTTAGTGTATATTTTATTAACCATAGTAGAAAAGAAAGGTTTGTCAATGTTCAATATGTCATTCAGATACCGAGAGGTGTCATTAAAGGCTTCAATAACATCTGCCTGGGTATCTAGTGAAAGACTAAACATGAAATCTCTTTCATAGCAATATAAAAACAAATCTCCGACAAGAGATGCACAGTTCGTACCCATAGGGATACCAACAATTTGTCTATAAACGGTCATTCCATACCGGACGAAAATATTATCTAATAGGAAGATGAGTGCTTCACAATTTTCTTGGCAAGTCCACATAGTATATTTTGTCTAAACTGTCGTTAGTAAAAAACGCTTTAGTATTATTACAGGCCAAATATATAGTACTTTCCCTAGCGAATGTTTTTTTTAATAAGAACAATAAGCTTGTCGTTGATAAGGTGATATGGTAAGGTTGTATATAGTGTAGGGAAGTCACAAGTGCTTATAGATGAAATTTGACGTTTATTGTAAACTTTATCAAGGACGTCTCCTGAATTTTTAATAGACCAAAACAAATTAATCCCAGAGTTTTCATACGTTTCATACATTTCATACGCACAATATTGTTTAACGTGATCTTTAACGGCAGTGAGACAACAAGTTAAAAGTTTGGAGATGTTGGTGGTGGTGCAGGCACTAGAATTTGAAATAAAGCGGGCCTTATACGGATTTTTATGTAATTTAAGAATCCAGTACATAGTTGATAGTTTTTTATCAACTTAAGTTCTGCAATATGTCTAGCTTTTATTTTAAAGATTTAAGAAGCATCATTATCATAAATTATATATTCAACCGGTATGACCTGACTGACGAAAGTGTTGGTACAAGTAATTTTTTAACTTTGTAGGATTACCTGCATTATATTTGTGTTCGCAAAATCTAACTTTTAAAGATCGACCTGTTTGTCCAACATATTGTGTACCGCAACGTGGTTCATTTCAAGTCAAAAAATAAATGACGTGAGATGTACGTCAGTCAACATTTGAAGCTAGACATACATTAAACATTCTACCATTAACAATTGATTTAATGGTGGACTTGCAAGATAACTAATTGAAACAACTGCACCTCTTAGCATTTCACTTATTAATAGAGGGAAACAACCTGTCTAGCATGAACTAAACGATTTCTGAAAGGAGACTTTATATGGTATTTCCTCAAAACAGGCTAGAGGAGTAACTGAAACTTTTGAGCCATTATTAAACATTCTGGTAATATTATAAGAAGGAACATGAAACGAGTTGCCGAATGAAGATGTAAAGGTGTAAGGCGTACATATGGTTTAGTTCTAAGAAATAGTCATGATGCTACACATGTCAAGAAGTTGATGTTGAGTTAATATCACGCCAAATTATAAATACCTACTTACACAATGTATGTTATATGTTATTAAGTGTGAATAGGCATTTTTCTGTACAATCAGTCCTTTGAATAAATTATCAGCATACCTTGTAAACATGTATTTTTAAATTAAGTTGAAATCCAATTATTGTTGAAATGAAAATACTCAGTTTTACTTTTTCATATTAAAGTATAACATATTATAACCTATTTCCTGTTTTATAGTGCTTGCGGTGCTTTGATTTTATTTTGACTAATCATAGTTTTACAGTTTTTGATAGATGCAATTCCATATGTATAACCATTCTGCTAAAGATGCCAGTTTTAAACATACTGAAAGTCTCTCAATACAATAGTTATCATTCGTTATTCGTATACAACTACAGACTAATTACTTGTTGTACTTATTTGACCTTTGACCTCCAGTTTACGTACGATAAAATTGACATTATGTAATGCATTTTAGTTTCTATACAGTATCCAAATATTTTAGACCAGTTATATACATAAATAACTGGATGGAAATTGATAATATACTCCAATTAGGATTGACTATTTTGAACTTGGATCTAGTATTTGACCTTGCTGGCTCCCACCCCTATTGTGATTGGACTCATATAAAGACTTAAGTAAGCATGGATGCCACATCTACTCAAAAATATAATCAAACGTTGTGTTGGGGCCGTTGGACGGCATGCTAGATATCAAATGCAATACTAAGCTTTGTCGCTTTGGTCTATTGTGAAGCTCAAGACATTCCTGGATTTTTGGGGGCAAAATGCTTAAATAAAAATTTAATCGTCCATAAACTGAACCACCTACATCAATTCCAGCATTTATCGCACGCCTGCATAACCGGATACTTGGATGTAGTATTTGACCATGCTGGCAATCCACCCCTATTGCGGTTGGACTCCTATAAAGACTTAAGTAAGCATGGATGCCACATATAATCAAACGTTGTGTTGGGGCCGTTGGACGGCATGCTAGATATCAAATGCAATACTAATCTTTGTCGCTTTGGTCTATCGTCCAGCACAAGACATTCCTAGATTTTTGGGGGCAAAGGGCTTAAATACAAATTTAATCGTTCATAAACTGGACCACCTACATCAATTTCAGCATTTATCGCACGCCTGCATAACCGGAAATTATACGCCTTAATATCTTGACATTGCCAACGTGTTTTATGTTTTCACTTTCCAAAAGTTTAAATCTATATCTATTGTTTCCAAAACCAAACGTCGTTCAGATTATGAATACGAATTTTTGTGATTTCTAAATGTATAACGTTTAAACTAGTTGTTGAATATAAAATATTTAATGTTGAGAATTCTTTATATCTTAAATAAGGTGAAACAAAAGTTTATATTCTAAAAGGCATAACTGATGTTTAACCATCAATGATGTCTAAAGGAATGTTGCAGCACACCTTTAATAGGGTACTGGTTGATTTTTTTCTGGTTTTCTTGTGCAGTAGAACTCAGTTGGGGTGTATGTATATAACTAGGGTTATAAGCGCGTTACTACTGTCTCGCCGGAGATGTAACTTTTGTGGCGATATCAGTAGAGCGTCCGCTTCACAGTCATGCAAAGGAAGCCGAGTTCAAACCCGCTGAGTGCCTTAATATTTGTGTATTTTTTTCGGTCCGATTACATTGTTTGAAGCAAACATTGTTTACATCATGGATACATATGTCTATAATATATATAAACATAATGTTTGGAATAATTTTCGGATATAAAATCTTTAATTTTCTTAATTTCTTAAGTCCAAATCTTCATTTAACAAGGTAATATACATTTCGGTAACGTAGGTTTTACAACGTAGTCTCCAAAATGCAGTAAAATTAATTAGTTCATTTATAGGTAAAATATTCTACATTCTGCAAAACACTAAACTCTACAGACACATTGCGAAAGACGACATAATCGGCTTGGTTCAAAACATTCCCCCAGGAAGGGGAAGATTCACCTCATTAGCTTACAGCCTAAACATTTGTAATTAGATTGATTGAGAGATCGTTTGTTTAAATGGTATTTTACGTCATTTCTTTCACATGTTAGGCCATATAAGACGGCCGATTGCTTGTGGAAGAGGCAGACCACTCCATGTTTCCTGGGTACAACCAGTATTGTATACCTCCCGCCATCCGTAGGAATCGACACTTGATTGACAAACGAATTCGTTTAATACGCCGTCTTTTGGCTGGTCAAAAGACGACAGCGGCGGTGTTTTGTTGTGATGAGTTACTAGATGTGAGCTCTAACCAAAATTGCAAGCACTAGTATATTTCTGTAAGTGCAGCCTAGATATAGCAATATACCTGTTATCGTATTTGACTGTTAATAGATATTCGAACCCTAAATACGGTTTTTGCTGTACACTATTTTTCTTATTTGTTTGCATACTTGTGTTTAAAATTATCATATCTCTACATTTTTGATGTTGTTTGACACAAATAATAGTAACTCTACTTACTTGTTTTAATAGTATCCGTAGTTGCAATTACACAAGCATGCAGAGCTGTAAAAGTACGATCACATTCATCCACAATCCAGCCTCGTGGTGTCATAGTGATACACTTTCCCGCAGGTGATGCTGTTGTAGATTTCCTTTAAGATAAATACTTATCACAAGAAAACAAAGTATTGGGTGATGTATGTTCAATCCCACGTTGAAGTAATATATAAAGCTCTGTCATCAAGGATTTTATTCAAAGACGGACGACAGTTCCAAATAGAAACTTGATCTGCGGTGAATTTCATAACGTTTTTTCTATTGAATTTCAATAAAAAATAAATCTAACTTTCTAACAAGTTGTTTGATTATAAATTATTTACATTATTTTCTATTCTTAGGCTACAAACGTATACTCTGGAGACCGGTCCCCCCCCCCCCCCCCCCCCAACTCACCGATTGGCGATGTATTTTGCCAAAACGTATTTAAAGACAAGCTGTAATTTATGATGTACCTTTTATAATGTATTAATGGGGCCGAATGTTTACATCTATTGTGGTAAAAGTGTGTATTCAGGATAAAACAGAAGCTGGCTATTGATACTGAATAGTTTAGGCTATCAGCCACGTCGGATTAGTCATACAAGTCAACGAAACCCGTAATTATGTGGTTTCATCAAATTTCGTATTATAATCACGTAAAATTCAACACATTAATACACATAGACATTGAAACATAAAATAGAACCTGTATCATTTTTAGCTCCACTGGCCGAGGTCCAGCAGAGCTTATGGGATGGCGAGTTGTCCGTCGTCCGTTAACTTTTACCTCGTTAAGACGATAGGGCCTTCATTTTTCATCCGATCTTTACCAAACTTTGATACATTGTTAATAACAATGAAAGCTCGGAAAATTCGAAAACAAACCATATCGGACCAGTAACAGCGGAGTTATGGCCCTTGAGTAAGTTAAAATTGCTCTATTTCGTCTCGTTAAGACAATAGGGCCTTCATTTTACCAACGTTTACCAGATTGTTAATATCAATGAAAGCTCGGACAAGTTCGAAAACCAGCCAGATCGGACCAGTAACAGCGGATCTACGGCCCTTGATTTCGTTAAAAATGCTATATTTTGTCTCCTTAATACGATAGGGCCTCATTTTTCATCTGATGTTTATGAAACTTTATCAGTTGTTTTTTTGATTTTTGATTTATTATTATTTATTTTTATTATTTATTTATTTATTCATTTATTTTTTATTTTTAACTCTACTGGCCAAGTTCGAAAACCAGCCAGATCGGACCAGTAACAGCGGAGTTATGGCTCTTGATTTAGTTAAAAATGTTATATTTTGCCTCGTTAAGACGATAGTCACTCGCTTCATTGATGTTATAAGAGCCATGCTAGCCAGTAGAGCGTCCACAGGCCCTCTTGGGCCTCTTGCTTTCATTTAAAACTGGGTTATCATTTTTCAAAATTGCAACCCCAAATATTGAAAATTCTAAAAATTAAAATTTATTTTGATTATCTGTTTGTTAGAAAGCAATACAATTGTTGATGTATTTACAATAATATTCGTCTGGGGTTAAGGGTTTTACATAACTCTGGTTGTGCATAGTTCGTATTTAGCCTAACGAATGAACAGTATTTATGTTCTTATTCCCAGTTCATTATCATCTTTATTAGTTACAGTTATTTTTTTAATAAGCCATTCATGGTGAAACTCTAAATATAAATACATTGACTTGGTAAACAATACATCACAAGACAAAAGGACTTGGTAATATGCATTCATTGACTTGGTAAACAATACATCACAAGACAAAATAACTTGGTAATATGCATTCATTGACTTCGTAAACAAAAACAAAAAGACATGAGCCGGAAAAACATAACCAGGGTAATGAACGATACATACTATGTCCTATTTATTAGAAGGTGTTGTTTAATACCAGCTTTTCTGCAAAGTCATTGAGTACCTTCATTGTGGCTTTCTAGGCTATTGTTGTTGTTTTTTGTATTATATTTACACGAGCATATTTGTGTTTTACTTATATTGCCTATTGATGCTGCCTTGTTGGTTAGAGATTAGATCATGGCGGGGATTTCTTTATTTACACTGTCCTGTTTTAATGAGATGACAGTAGGGTAAGTGTGAGGTTTGGTGCACCCTAGAACCGGTTTAAACCCCCAGTGGCCTACTTTGCCACTGACCGTTCCAAGGCGGTAGCCCTATTGTCAACCCTTTTTGTGTTTGTGATGTCGTTTGCATTTATTATTGCTTTTGCCTTCTTGTTTGTCTGTTTGCGTGTTTGTTTCTGTGTTTTGTGGTTTACTGTCCTCATTGAATGCTACTTTCCCTGTCCGATCTTTTTATATTTCTTTTGCATGCATATATGGATGGTTCACGGATCCAGCTTTTCGTTACATTAGTTGCATTCACATAGAGACGGTTCACCATTCCTATTTACCGTGGCATTGGGTTGCATGCATAAAGAGACTCAGTATGGTTCATGGTTCCAGTGTGTACATGATACCAGATTCAGGTTGAATGCACAAAGAGACCCATTATGGTTCATGGTACCAGTGTGTCGTATACTACAAGATACCAGTTTGAGGTTGCATGCACGGCGATGCCCATTATGGTTCACGGTACCAGTGTGCCGTATACTACGCAAAACCAGTTTGAGGTTGCATGCACGGCGATGCCCATTATGGTTCACGGTACCAGTGTGCCGTATACTACACAAAACCAGTTTGAGGTTGCAAGCACATAGAGACCCATTATGGTTCCCAGTACCAGTGTACCGTATACTATACAATACCAGTTTAAGGTTAGATGCACAGAGAGGCCCATTGTCGTTCACGGTACCTGTGTGTCATATACTACACAATACCAGTATTTAGGATGAACGTGAAATTGGCAGTAGCAGTAGCTACTGCTACTACTAAGGCCAGCAGTAGAAGCAGTTACTGCCAGGATCAGGAGCAGCAGTAGCAGCAGTTACTATCAGGAGTAGCAGCAATAGCACTAGTTATTGCCAGCAGTAGCAGAAGTAGCAGTAGTTACTGCCAGCAGTAGGAATAGTAACAGTAGTAACTGCCAGCAGTAGCAACAGTGGCAGTAGTTAATGCCAACAGTAGCAGCAGTAGCAGTAGTTACTGCCAGCTGTAGGAGCAGTAGCAGTAGTTACTGTCAGCAGTAGCAGCAGTTACTGCCAGGATTAGGAGAAGTAGCAGTAGTTACTACCAAGAGTAACAGCAATATCACTACTTACTGCCAGCAGTAGCAGAAGTAGCAGTAGTTACTGCCAGCTAGTTACTGCCAGCAGTAACAGTAGGAGCAGTATCAGTAGTTAATGCCAGCAGTAGCAGTTGTTACTGCAAGCAGTAGCAGTAGTTACTGCCAGCATTAGGAACAGTAGCAGTAGTTAATACCAGCAGTAGCAGCAATAGCTCTAGTTACTGCCAGCAGTAGCAGAAGTAGCAGTAGTGTCTGTCAGCAGTAGCAGTAGTTAATGCCAACAGTAGCAGCAGTATCAGTAGTTAATGTCAGCAGTAGCAGCAGTAGCAGTATGTACTGCCAGCAGTAGCAGCAATAGCACTAGTTACTGCCTGCAGTAGCAGAAGTAGCAGTAGTTACCTCCAACAGTAGCAGTAGGAGCAGTAGCAGTAGCTGATGCCAGCAGTAGCAGTTGTAACTGCAAGCAGTAACAGTAGTTAATGCCAGCAGTAGGAGCAGTATCAGTAGTGTCTGTCAGTAGTAGCAGTAGATAATGCCAGCAGTAGCAGCAGTAGTTACTGCCAGCAGTGGGAGCAGTATCAGTAGTTACTGCCAGCAGTAGCAGCAGTAGCAGTAGTTACTGCCAGGATAAGGAGCAGTAGCAGCAGTTACTACCAGGAGTAGCAGCAATAGCACTAGTTATTGCCAGCAGTAGAAGAAGTAACAGTAGTTACTGCCAGCAGTAGGAACAGTAACATTAGTTACTGCCAGCAGTAGCATCAGTAGCAGTACTTAATACCAGCAGTAGCAGTAGTTACTGCCAGCTTTAGTAGCAGTAGCAGTAGTTACTGCCATCAGTAGCAGTAGTTACTGCCAGGATTAGGAGAAGTAGCAGTAGTTACTACCAGGAGGAGCAGCAATAGCACTAGTTACTGCCAGCAGTAGCAGAAGTAGCAGTAGTTACTGCCAGCAGTAGCAGTAGGAGCAATGTCAGTAGTTAATGCCAGCAGTAGCAGCAGTAGTAGTTATTACTGCCAGCAATAGGAGCAGTAGCAGTAGTTACTGACAGCAGTAGGAGCAGAAACAGTGGTTACTTCCAGCAGTAGCTACTGATACTGCTAAATACTGCCAGCAGTAGCAGCACTAGCAGTAGCTACTGCCAGCAGTAGCAGCAGTAGAGCACCAGCTCAATATGTATACTCATCGCAAGTATTTTTCTTTGTGTAGGTATGTTATTTCTCTTTTCCCACCATCATGTTTAACAGACAACCCCTTTCGCAACTATCATATGTTTGCTACTGCTACTGCTACTGTTAACTACTGCCAGTAGTAGCAGTAGCTACTGCCAGCAGTAGCAGCAGTAGAGCACCATCTCAAAAGTTATTCTCATCGCAAGTATGTTTTCTTTGCGCAAGTATGTTGTTTCTACTTTCCCACAATATCAAGCATATGTTTTCCCTACCGTTAATGCTGTGACTTTTTAGCTACTGCTAGCAGTAGGAGCAGTAGCAGTAGCTAGTACTAGTAGTAGTATAGTAGCAGTATCTACTGCTAACAGAAGATTCAGTAGAGTAGTAGTAGCACTATCACCACCATTTATTGTTGTTTCTACTTTCCCTTTTTAACCATCATGTTTTATAACGCAACCGGTTCGCCAATATCAAGCATATATATTTTTCCCTACCGTTAACGCTGTGACTTTTTAGCTACTGCTAGCAGTAGGAGCAGTAGCAGTAGCTACTACTAGTTGTAGCAGCAGTAGCAGTATCTACTGCTAGCAGTAGATGCAGTAGCAGCACTATTATCACCATCCATCCATTTTTGTTGAGTGATACTATCTAATGTAACCTAGTATATGCTGAGTGATATATACATATGTGTCAATGAGAGTTTTTCGTGTTACATAGCAGGTGCTATAGGGAGTGACAGTTTGTGCTGTGTTCAAGCATGATGAGTACATTAAATGCTGAGTGCAATATCTGATACCGTAGTAGTTCGATGGTAAACTATGAGTACAACTAGAAGAGTCTGAGTGACATTGCAAGCTGAGTGCTATTTGCTGAGTGAATTTAAAACCTTCAACCGTAGACATAGGAAAATATGCAGACAAAGCCAATCTATATTCTGTGACTTCAGGTCTCACACCTCTATTATCTCCCCTGAAAGCAAACGGACCTAGAGACAAAAGGAAAACAGAAAATAATTCTATTTTTTCTCAATTTTAGGCAATTTTTAATTTAAAAAATAGGCTTTTCTTTGCTTTAGCATACATCTGCAGTGTAAAAGACAGATGATACAGAAAATCCCATGTTGATATGAGGTTTCATTCAAATTTCAGAATTGTTTGACCGAAGCGCCACATTCAGCTAGATAGTGTATGAATTTTGTATTTTCCATAGGGTTCACAAAACATGAGGGAGAAAAATAAAAACCTGGCTAACTTATATATTTTATTGTTTTAATTTACTGGTCTTGGCTATACTGAATATATTAAACCAACAACAATGTCTGCTGCCCTGCTTTGAAGCTCAGATGTTGGAAAAGGCTGTACAGTAACCCTATGGGAAAATTAATTATGGTGTGAGACCTATAATCACGTTTAGATACATTGGTGTATAGACAATTAGTGGAGACTGGATAGGCGGAGTGAGATACAATTATTTAAAACTGTTTCATTATTCCTTGTCGACTTACTTTGTAAATTGTATAAATATGTATGTTTTACAAAACTTTGTACAGTTACCAGCTGTTTTATTTATTTATGTAATCTGCTACAGTCGAATTTAAAGTAAGATTCAGCAGCAGTAGAGCACCATCTCAATAGGTATACTCATCGCAAGTATGTTTTCTTTGCGCAAGTATGTTGCTTCTACTTCCCACCATATCAAGCATTTTTTTCCTTACCGTTAATGTTGTGACTCTTTAGCTACTGCTAGCAGTTGGAGCAGTAGCAGTACCTACTACTAGTAGTAGCATAGTAACAGTATCTACTGCTAACAGTAGATGCAGTAGAGCAGTAGCAGCACTATTATCACCATCCATTTTTGTTTCTACATTCCCTTTTTAACCATCATGTTTTATAGACAAACTATTTCGCACTACGTTCTCTACCGTTACTGTTGAAACTTAGTAAAACAAAATAGGTATTGTGTCGGATAACGAGTGTCGCCGGCGGGAAGATCAATCCCATAGGCATGCGGTCTTACCGGATTGCTAAAGCATCATGACCAAGCTACTAATATCACCCCACTTGAGATTGTTTATCGCAATTTTTGTTCTACTGCTGTAGTACTGAAGTGTGTACTCGAGTACACTTGAAAATGTGATTTTGTCGGATTACGAGTGTTGCCGGCGGAAAGATCAACCTCATAGATACGTGGTCTCACCGGGTTTTTAAAGCATGATGGCCGGGATATTATTTCACCCTGTTTGAAAATCTTTATGGACGTTTTAGTTCTACTGATGTATTGCTGAATATTGCACTAAAATAGAATGGAAATGGCGTTTTTGTCGGTTTTCGAGTGTTGCCGGCGGACAGATGAACCTCATAGATATGCAGCCTCACTGGTTTTTTAAAGTCTGTTGGCAGAGCTATTATTATCACCCAACTTGAGACCGTTTATCGCAAACTTGACTCTACTGCTGTATGATTGAAATTCCGAAAGTAGTAAAAAAAGACGTGCGTCGCCGGCGGGAATATCAAGCTCAAAGCGTGCAGTCTCACCGAATTGTTAAGGCCTAATGGCCAACCTACTAATATCACCCCACTTGACATGTCTAACCTTAACCTCAAACCCACTGACCCCATACGGTATAAAGGTCATCCTCTCACCATGGACAGTATACCTGTGACGTTCCTGCATATGGCTACGCAAATTGATTATAAAGCGGACAAGGTTGTTCACTATCAGGTAACCCTTTATCGCCCTAAAAGGTATAGGGTGCATCCATTTATTCAGGAAAACCTAATTAAAGTTTATGCATGCAGGGTGTCGTCGCTGTGTCCAAGTGGTTAACGACGTCGCGGGTTCGAATCCCACTTGGAGCTCGACTTGTAATTGAGAAAGTGACCATTATAATAATACGAATGGTAGGAGGGGTATAGTACTTGTTCTACCCAGGAATAAGTGAATGGTCTTCCTCGATCACAGAAAAGATTCGAGGGTCGTACTTAGCCTTATATATGCTAACATTACGCTTAACACCAAACATACAAATTGGCTATATATACATCTTGAATAGTTATATAGCGGAACAGCTATCGGACAAGGTTGTGTCTACAGGCAGACAGACATGCAGACAGAAAGACAGACAGACACAGACTGATTCCGGTATACCACACATGAAAATAAGTATAAAAGTCGAACAGCAATGCAGCTCACACAGAACACTGGTAGCAGTAGGAGCAGTAGCAGTAGCTATTACTAGTTGTAGCAGCAGTAGCAGTATCTACTGCTAGCAATAGATGCAGTAGCAGCACTATTATCACCATCCAGTGTTTTGAAACGGATATGGAAGCCGCCATTTTACTATAACATCATAGTTGCAAATTACCATATAAGGAATATATATTTATAATAATGTTAATTTACCGATTTATAATTTAAAAAAAGAGAGACCAAAAAAAGGCAGCAAACATATGAACAATAATTATACTAAAGTGTATTATTCATTATATGACCCGTAAACGATTATGCATTAATATGAAATGGTTTTATGTTTTAAAGAGGCACTATCTATATCTACGCGATTTTTAATGTAAATTATTAAATACTCAATATTACTGCATTTATATGTATATAAAGCTATTTGATGAGTATTCTAAGAAGAAACATGGTTCGTATTCCAGTTCTGTAAATTATTAATTATGATCAAAACAATATTTTGAATAAAATGCTGCCCAGCCTTTTATTCCTGCCGGAGAACTACGACTTTTTACGATTTTCTCGGACATGCGGATTGCGATTCAGTTGAACGAAAACAAACTATTCGGGCAGTTCCGATAGTAGACGAATCGATCGGAACTCTTCGCCAATCCGACGAGGTAGTTCCGATTGTAAACGAATAAGATCGGAAAATCTCCGCAATCGGCTTGTCTAAAACAATTACGAATACAATTGCAAAAATCCGATCTTTTCAATCCTGTTTTCCCCAGCAAAACGCATATTACATGGGGTGAAATTATTGCCATTTACCTTTTTCATAGTCCTCTTTATAACTAAGTAAAGTTTATATCAATTGGTGGACAAAAATATATAGGTAGAGCCTCTTTAAATGATATTTATCAATATTTCATTTATGGCAATTTAGATCGATAACGCATTTTTTTTCAAAATGGCGGCTCCAATATCCGTTTTAGAACAATCATCTTTGTTTATCATCCGATTTTGAAAATTCTTTCATTTTTTCCAAGTTTGTCAAATTTCTCAATAATTAAGATTATTTGCCTGTATGCCTACATTCTCTTTAAGGTTTTTATGTTAAAATCATTTCCTGTAGGTGTCATAAAATCCTTGGCTTTTGACTTTCTAACAAAATACTGATAGTGGTTGTTGTTTAACCAAGAATATTATTGTATAATGTTTCCACATTGAGGGGAAAATAGTTCATGAATGACAGCCGGGAAATATGTTTTATGATTAGGTCATAATGAACTTGACATTTGACCTACTAGTAAATAAATTAAGTGCAAAAGCCTTTTTTCATGATTGGGTATAACAACAACCTCATTTGCACGTGAAGCAAGTCTTCTTTGTGTTTTACTTATATTGCCTATTCATTCAGCCTTGTTGGTTAGAGAACAGTTCATGGCGGGGATTTCTTTATTTACACTGTCCCGTTTATTGGGGTGACAGTAGGGTTTGGTGTGAGGTTTGGTGAACCCCACAACCTGAATTAACCGCCAGCGGCCTTTTTTACCACTGACCGTTCCAAGATTGTAGCCCTATTGTCAACCCTTGTGTATTTGTGATAACTTATTTGGCCTTTTATTCATCTTTAAAGTTGTTCTTTGTTTCTGTGTGTGTTTGTGGTTGACTGTCGTCTTGAATGCTACTTTTCCTGTTCGATTTTTATATCTGCTTTTATTACATTTGTGTCCTTTTTTGACATAATTTATGTGACTTTCATATATAATTTTTTAATTTGTGAACTTCTTTGTTTTTACATTTGTCGCAAAAAAAATGTTTTTACATACATAACCAACCGTGTTACATTTGTGGCATGTTATTTATTTACGTGACTTTTTTTATTTTATATTTATAACAATTTTACATATGTGACACTTTTTACCTTTGAGGTTCCTACACAAACGCTACTTCCTAAATATGGGACACGCGCAATTTTCCTGTACACGTTGTCGAATAATGTAAACTTTCGGTTACAACGCCTACTCGGTTAAAATATCATGAAGTAGCAAGACAGCAGAATCAAATATAGCTATTATGATTTTATATTATGTATCTGTACTACAATAAGATCTATGGATCTCCATGTAGAAAGCTTAAACGCAAAAACGGTATGTGAAAACTGTCACAAATGTAAGACAATGTTACAATAAATGTGAAACTTACACAAATGTAAACAACACACACTAACATGTGAAAACGACCTGGGAAAAAATGTACATAAAAAACTATTTTTTTCTACCACACACATTTACAAACAGAGAAAATGGTTAAGATACATGTTATCATGTTTAACGTGTTATTTTTTCACGATATTGACAAAAAAACTGTTTTGGCTACAGTCATGATATTTATGAGCATAAATTTGGTTCCTGGTTCCCGCCTACCAGTTCCCGGTTCCTTATTCGAATCGAATTGGGAACCGGAAACTGGGATCTAGGAACTGGTTCCTGGTTCCTCGTTCCCGATTCGAACCCAATGAGAAATGACTACATTCACCTTGATTTTCATATTGCACATATCCCAGTTTCATCGAAAACGACATGCGATGTTATAAATAAAATCGGTAAAATAAAAAAGAATATAATTGTCAAAGTTGTATCTCCTAACCATCAAGTAATATACTACTTTACGATTTCTACACAATTTTAGCAGGCTTGAACATACACAGAAGCCAGTTTCCTATTCGCGCTGAATCGGGAACCGTGAACTGGTTCGGTTCCTAGGTCCCGGTTACCGACTGGAATCCAATAAGGAACTGAACGATTCCACTTCGATTTTGCAATGCAAATATCACAGTTACATCATGTACATGGAAAACCACATGCGATGTTGTAAAATCGCCAAAATGAAAAAGGTATGATTTTGTTTTCAGAGTTACGTCTCCTAAATATACATTAATATGAAACTTTACGATTTTCACATAATTTCAGCAGGCTCGAACTCACACAGAAGCCAGTTCCCTATTCGAGCTCAATCGGGAACCGGGAACTGGGCCCCGTTTTGTGAAACAACTTACGACCATTTTCATCGTAGATCAATTTCTTAAATGCTTCACTATCAATAACACTTTTCAAATAAACGTGATTTCATTTCATTTTCGTATACATGTGGTATTTCTGCACTACGTGCACACATAAGTGTTTGCATTGAATGCTTAGGTGAAAACAAGTGAACGATAATTTTTTTTAATTTGAGACTTATAGTAAGATGTTTAATAAAACAGGGCCGAGGTTCCTAGTTCCCGGTTCCCGATTCTAATCAAATGAGGAACTGAAAGATTCCACTTTGATTTTGCAATGCATATAAACCAGTTTAATGTAAAAGGACATGCGATGTTATAAAATTGGTAAAAAAAAAAAAGAAGAAAGATACAGTGCTGAAATTTAGTCTACAATGGCCCTGGGGTAACGTTTTCTTTCCTCCATCACAGGGCTGATTTATGTTTAATTTAAATAAAGGGGACACTTTAAAGGGACACACGGCAATATTTATTTTTTAAAAACTCAGGGCGTCCCGTTTGTTTTTCTGAATAACTTGCATTTGTTCAATTATTAATATTAAGAATAGTATTAAGCAATTTGTGTTTGTATATTATTATTTTTGATATTATTGCAACAATAATGTATTAATACTTATAGTATAATAAGAATGATACTGGATATATAAATCGGGACACGCATTTCAAACACTTCAAGATTGCCACGTGTTCCTTTAAGAAATCTTTCTAGAAACTAATGTGACTATTCTTGCGACATCTTCACTAAACTAACGGGACGGCGACACCGCTACTTCAAGATTATTTTTTATCAAATTATTTTGCAAAAGAATACCCTTTTATGGACGTTTGGTTAATATTGATTACAAAAATGTGTAAGATTGCAGTGTGTCCCTTAAAAGAAATTGTTATTTAGTTTGTTTGGATGCGCTTTCTTATTTCAAATATGTTCTGCGAACTTATAAAACAATAAATGTGTTGTTTACAGTCATTTATTTTAAAAGATATTCATGGCGTCATGACATTTTGGAAGACCAACACCTTCTTGGCGTTTATATATTGATAAACTAGATCCACGGGCATAGATTGCACTAAAAGCTAAAAACATCATTTTACATTGCTGTAATATGTTCTTCGCTATTTATCAAACTACTCGTTCAGTAATATTCATTCGCAAGTTCTATGGCGGGAAGCAAAGCATACGGCTGGTACTGGAGCACATGGTTTCTAGGAGACTGGAACCTGGAACACGTGGACGACTGGTTGCTGTGTCGTATTCTGTTGAAGTGGTAACAATGGAGTTACTGCGCCGGAGAAGTAAATAACGAAGAAGCTGATTTTGTTGCCAATATCACCTCGGTATATTATTTACACAACGCGCAATTATTATACCCAAATGTTCAATAAAACAGGATATATTAAAATCGCCTCAGATTTTCCGTCTGTTCCGTCACTCCGTCTGTGCGTTACCATATCTTCTCCTAAACTGCCGCACGGAATTTAATCAAACTTAGTGTACGCCTTTCCCATGTGATAACGGCGCGGAATAGCAACACTATGTTTTACTCCGCACCGAAGGCCCTCAAGTGGAGTGGGGTGGGTGTAGGGGGTCAAATACACTAACAGTTTAATAAAACTGTATTTTTTCGACATGTTTGCACATAACTTGGTATATGCACTCGTCTATTAAAGTCTCTGAAAGATAACCAACATATGAAACGAGTTTATTATTTCAAACTCGGACGTCTGCCCTGGGCACAGGACCAAGAATCTGTATGTTTCCAACCAGATGAAGATTTTTTATATTTTAATAGTAGATAAAACAGTGAGCTCATGTTTGAGGAATTCAATACTGAAATCAGTCAAGCAGAATTTCTTAAAGCATGTAAACAATTAAACAACCGCTCAGGCGGATTGGATTATGTTATAAATGAAATGTTCAAATATGGTTGTGTTTACAGTCATACTTAAGGGTATGTTGTACCACTTTAAACAAAGGAGATATAAATAAACTATAGAGTTATAACTTTATTGAGCATATTCTTTAAAAGATTCTCACGAATTTTAAACAATTGGCTAAATATATGGGCTGATAATTACATTTACATTGAAGCACAAACTGGTTTTCCTAAAAACAAGAGAGCGACACATAACACATTTGTTCTGCATTGTTTGCTAAGTCATATATTCAATGAAAAACAACATATGTAAAGTAAGCATTTGACCTGTTGGTTAGAGAAAATATATTCGATAAACTTATAAAATATGGAGTCGGAGGAAAAATTCTAAATATTATTAAATCATTGTATACAAATATAATCAATAGTTACATATCAAAACCAGTTTTAGCTGTTTTCTGGGAGCGCCCCATGGGATTGTTTATCGTCTTTTATATTGTCCATGTATGTGAATGATTGGATTTACAAATATCGATACTGGAATGTTAATGCTGTTACTACTCCTGTATGCTGATGGCATAGTGATATTTTCGGATACTGAACAAAGGCTACAATATGAATTAGATATACTGCACCGTTATTATTAAAATAAAATGTGGTCAGATAAAATGAAATTTATTATTCACATCTACTGATAGTGTAATTGCAATTGTAAATAAATTTACCTATTTTGGAATTGTCTTTACTACAGTCGGTTCGTTTGATCAAACGTTTAAATCATTAAGTGGCCAGGCATTAAAGGCAATTTTCAAAAAGTTAATTTACGGACTTATCTGTTAGCCATACTTTAGACATTTTTATGAGGATTCTCAAAGGCGGAAAGGCTACAGAAAGTACAACTTCAATTTTGAAAACAACCTTTATGTGTTAAGACACAAACTCAAAACAATTTCGCATATGGAGAACTCGGAAGAGTCCTTTAAAAAGCCAACGTAAGTTTTTATGAAATTTGTTTTTATGAAATTTGAAAAGTTTTTGAGCGTTAAGCTTATTGATCTTTGAACAACTGGGTACATATAGTAAACGAAGGCCTTATCATGTTAACAAGATAATATATAGAATATTTCCGAAAAGCAAGGGCAATAATTCCAGTGTTACTACTCCAATCTGGCTTGTTTTTGAGCTCTTCCGGGCTTTGTTAATATCAACACTCTGGTAAAGTTTGGAAAAGATCGAATGAAAAAACAATCTCAATTGGGGTGATATTACTAGGTTGGCCATTAGGCTTAAAAATCGGGTGAGACAGTATATCTAAGAGGTTGATCTTCCCGGCGGCGACACTCGTTATCCGACAACAATACCTTTTTTTTTTTACTAAGTTTCAACAGTAACGGTAGAGATCGAAGTGCGAAAGAGTTTGTCTATAAAACATGATGATTAAAAAGGGAATATAGAAACAACAATGGATGGTGATGATAGTGCTGCTACTGCATCTACTGCTAGCAGTATCTACTGCTACTCTGCTACAACTAGTAGTAGCTACTGCTACTGCTCCTACTGCTAGCAGTAGCTAAAAATTCATAGCATTAACGGTAGGGAAAAATATATATGCTTGAAATTGGCGAAGCGGTCGCGGTTAAAAAGGGAACGTATAAAGAACATACGTGCGCAAAAAAACAACAACATACTTGCGAGATGAGAATACCTACTGAGATGGTGATGCTACTTCCAGTAGTAAATACATCTACTGCTGATAATGCTGGTAGTAGCCATTGCCACTGTTGCTACAGTTACTTCTTTTACTAGCAGTAGCTGTAATGTTACAGCAGTAACGGTAGAGAACATAAGATGGTTGCGAAAGGGGTGTCTATCAAATGTGATGGTTAAAAACAAAAGTAGAAACAAACAATATACGGTGATGGTACTGTTGCTACTTCTGATATTGCTCCACTGCTGCTATTGCTAGCAGTAGCATCACCGCCACACGTGCGTCCAGCGCACTAACACTTTCTGGACATATGTGCCTTGGTTAGCTTCTTCCACTACTGTTACTGCTATTACTGCTATTACTGCTGATGGCTGTGTATAAAACATGAAGGTTAAAAAGAGAAACTAACTGCTACTATGAGCTGCTGCTACTGCAGCTAATACTAGTAGTAGCTATTGACACTGCTGCTACTGGTCCTACTGCTAGCAGTAGCTGACAAGTTACAACAATAACGGTAGAGAACAAAACATAAACCATGGTATTATTTTGCGAAGCGGTTGTGTAAACATATGTAAACATAGCAGCAAACATATGATGGTTTTTCTGTTAAACATGATGGTTGGAATGTAGAAACAACATAAGTGCGCAAAGAAAACATACTTGCGATGAGTATACCTATTGAGATGGTGCTCTACTGCTGCTACTGCTAACAGTAGTTAACAGTAGCAGTAGCAAACATATGATGGTTGCGAAACAGGTGGTCTGTTAAAAATGATGGTGGGAAGGTAGAAACAACATACTTGCGCAAAGAAAACATACTTGCGATGAGAATACCTATTGAAATGGTGCTCTACTGATGCTGCTACTGTCAACTTCACGTTCATGTTTTAGGTTAGCGCCGTGGTGTAATGGTTAGCATCGCGGCTTAGTAACCCAGAGATCGTGCGTTCAATCCCAGCCAGGACCGAATTTGGGTTAATTATCGAAACATTTCAAAAAAGTATTTCCTACCTTATCAGTCCGTCGGATGAGACTTTAAACCGAGGTCTGCTCGCTAAAACGCTTAGCGCAATACAACGAGGATAAATAAACGTTTATACACATAATGTTTTTAGGTTGCATGCAGAGAGATCCATTACGGTTCACGTTAGTAGTGTGCCGAATACTGCACAATACCATTTTGAGGTTTCATGCACACAGAGACCCATTATGGTTCACGGTACAAGTGTGTCGGATACTACACAATACCAGTATGAGGTTGCATGCACAGAGAGACCCATTATGGTTCATGGTACCAGTGCGTCGAATACTACAAGATACCAGTTTGAGGTTACATGCACAGAGAGACCGGAACCAGTGAGTCGTATACTTCATGGTACGAGTTGGAGGTTGCATACATAGAGACCCATTATGGGTCACGGTACAGGTATGTCGTGTACTACACGATACCAGTGGTAGATTGCATGCACAGCACAGAGAGACCCGTTAAGTTTCACGGCGTCAGTGTGTACTATCATTATGTATATGCATATAAGTTTCAAGGTGTAAGTGTGTACTATCATTATGTATATGCATATAAATTTATACTAGTAATCCTTATAAAACACATTAAGACCCGTTTTGGCTCACGGTTCAAGTTTGTCGTGCCGTTAGCTTGCATGCATCGAGAGACCCGTTTTGTTCCATAGTGCCACAGAACAAGCAGATGTATGCACATAGATAATCGTTATAATACAAACTACCAGCATGAAGTGGTATTTGTTGCATTCACATATATACCTCTTAAGGTTGCGGTACACTAATTGCTTTCCCACAGGCCACAATGCAAGCTTTTCCGAAGATAAAACTTAAAAATAAACATACAAATTCAAAATGATGTGTCTTGTTTTCAAGAGAAGTCCAAGTCCAGTGTCCTAAAAGTTAAAATTCAGCATGTTTCCCCTATACAGAACTTTCCATGGGGGCCGCCATATTTTTTTACATGCAAAACCGCAGTAACGATTTACCTGTTTTGAGTGGGGGGTTAATCTCACAATTTCAAGTTTAAAAAATACATTTGGTAAAAATAAATGCTCTCATTTTAATAAATGTTATTTATTTAACAACTCTGAAAATGTATTTTGAAACATTTATCTGGCATATTTTAATTTGTGTGACATTTCACTTCTGGTTGAGGTCACTCCTGGAAAGGGGCGTGGTCAAGTTCACGCTATATTTAGGATATCGCAACCTTAAAGTAACAATAACCAGTTTATTTGGCATTTGTTGCATGCACATTACACATAGAGACTCATTATAGTAATAATAATAATAATAATAATAATATATTTATTTCAAGAGGATAACATAGTTGGCTACAAGCCAGTCTAACGTACGGTTCTCAGACAAAATAGAATATATTTACACCAGCTTATCATGCTTATGCAACATGATTAAAACGTACAAAAAGAATAAAATGTCTTCATGTTTTTTCTCAATAAAAAGGTAGTATTTGAGATACATTGCTTAAAACTGATTCAACCGTTAGGTGATGCGTATACAATATAAAACTAATGTTAAAACTGCTCAGTTGTATTTGTTTTTGCAATATAAATATTAAAATGTTAAGAATTACATATTGTCAAATAAGTGAACATTGTACATGTGCATATACTGTGATTGACGTTGGTACATGTAATACATTGGTAATCAATTCGTCAAATAGCATATATAACAAATCATTTAAACAACAAAATAAATACTGCTGTAAGATGATTGTAACAATTAAAAGTGATGATTGGTTATATATGCAAGTGATCTTGAGAAATATTTTCTGATTGAAATATCATACCTAAATTTTGTGAACAGGGTCAGCATTGTTTAATAGTAATACACAAACACGAACGGGCCACTGCATTCTACTTAGTGTTGGTTAAACCACCAGTCCTATCACTAGTATGTGTATGTTGTGATTTAGCCTAAGACAGCAGCACTTTACGAAGGTTTACAATCATACTATCCACAAACTAGATTTGAACTAAGTATAACTAATATGTTGTGTTTTATAACATTTCTTGGTCCGTGTTCATAAAGGTTCTTTGCAATGTCTTAAGTCAAAATTTATCAATTTTTTAAAAACCTTTTTCTATCGATATAAGACGTTTTTTAATATTGTTAATAAGGATATGGATAAATAAAACCTACAGTTAAATAGTTATCTTAAAATATATGGTTTGTAGAGTCCCTCAGAGGTAAATAAGGATATTTAAAAATATGAAACAATCTTAAATTTTGACGTATTATAAGTAATATTTTCCACTTATTATAAGTTGCTTTATGAATACGGGCCCTGGTAATCAAGCCCAGTTGACGAAACGTACAAGCTGATCTCCCGAGCTGTCATTCAATGATGGTTTCAATTAAGAATTCATTCTTTTAAAACAATATACCGAAAATATATGTAGGTATGTAATGTTATTTAGCCCAGCAGACGAAACATACAAGTTAATCCACTGAACCGTCAAACCTTGATGTTTTATTGTATTTTATGTATAAAAATATGTAATCAATATAATGTAACCCAGCAGACGAAACATAATTAGTTTATTTTTGCATAATAGTTTGACATATTCAGACCCTATCACAACAAATACTCTTTGTAGGCAAGTCTATAACTTTACATATGCACTTGAATTATATTGTTTTTATGAATTCTAAAACATTGATGCTGTACCAGACCCACACTGATAGTATACATACTTTTGAAATTATATAGCAGATGGGGATATACTATGTATGTTCAGTAACGTCTTAAATGAACTTAATGATTTTGAAAGACGTTTTTCATGAGGAAGTTTATTCCATTCCTGTGGACCGCATATCATAAACTGCTGTGTGAGATATCGGAACGTGCAGTGTATCATTTGTGGAAGATCTTAAATTTCGTCCATGAGTTGTTGAAGGTTTTGAAAGCATGATGCCAATGTATTCAGGTGTTTGATTATTTAGAGATCCATACACCATAATACATGTATGGTATTGAACCCGTTTTTGGATTGGGAGCCAATTAAGAGTTTTAAACATTCGTTCGGATGGAGTATTAAATTCTACTCGGAGGATAAGCCTGGCCGTTCGTTTTTTGAAGTTTTAGTATTCGATCGATACTATGGAATGAGCAACGACCTCATATGATAAAGGCAATATGCATGCATTGAAGTACATTTTTAACTTATCTTTGATAGCAATTTCATAAAAGTTATTTTACGTATGATGCGTTGACACCCTTATAGCGGCTTTAGTGCATGCAAGTTGCACATAAAGACAACTTACAGTACACTTTACCAGTTTATAGCGGCATTTGTTGCATGCACGTTGCAAATGGAGACCCTTTTATATTAGACGGTACCAGATTATAGTGACATTGGTTGCATTAAGATTGCAAATAGAGACCCTTTATATTACACAGTACAAGTTTGTAGTGGTATTAGTTGCATATTGAAAATTTCGTTTAAAGTTATTTCGAAAAACTAACGCTATACCGTGCTTTGTTATGCCCCGAAGGGCGGCACATAGTAGTCGCACCGTCCATCCGTTCGTCCGTACAATCGTGTCCGGTCAATAACTCTGACATTTATGGACGAATTTTCAAATAACTTGGTACAAGTGTACACCATAAATATACGACATATCGCGCACAAAATCAAGGTCCGTGGCTCCAAGGTTAAGGTCACACTTAGAGGTCAAATGTCAAAGAGAAGTGCTTTCGTGTCCGGTTAATAACGCTGACATTCATGCACGGATTTTCAAATAACTTGGCACAAGTGCTCACCACAAGTCGACGTGTTGCGTATAAAATCCAGGTCCATGGCTCCAAGGTCGAGGTCACACTTAGAGGTCAAAGGTCACTTCGGGAGCATTTGTCACTTACAGTGACATTTCTTGTGGTTTTTTTAAAAATCAAGATTGCCGTGTGTTCCGTCAACGGTTCCAGTGTTTGATTTAGTATACCTATCCAGTTTTTCTAGTTGCAGGGACATATATACCCTTTATAATAAAGCATACAAGTGTGTAATGACATAAGTTACATTCACAGAGGGGCCATTTATAATACACGATACAGGTGTGTCGTGGCCTTGTGATGCATGTACAGGGGTCGTTATTGTTCACGGCTGCTGTCGGTCGTAGACATATCAGTGTACTTTTGGGGATGCTAATATTTGGTAAATGACAGGCTGGAACCCAAGATACAGTCATGATACAGTTGACCAGTTGCTTCTGTTCTATTACAAAGATATGCATTAATAAACATTTACTTACCAGTTCGTATATGTCAGTGGTGAACCGTCACCCCACACGTAATCCGCGTGTGTTAAATTCCCGGTTTTCACATTCAACGCTAGCTTCAGATCTACAATTAATTATCAAAACATAAATACCTGAACCAAATTAGTTAACAGTTGACGCCTAGCAAATCTCGGTTTACCAAAAACATTACTGCAGCCTCAATTATTTGTGTCGGCACTTAAGGTATTCCCAGCCTTTTCAAAAAAGGGGTTTAAGGGGCTTGCGTCTCGACTGAATATGTATTTCACATCGGTAGACATATATGTTTTGCCAAATAAGTGTTGCATGACTTTAGTTCGAAACAAATATTAAAACGAGTTTCGTTTTACTTACGCACACCGTGTAACCGGCATCGCAAAGTATGGTATAGTTTCAAATCGGTTCCTATTTTGACGCCATGACCAAATGGTAGGCATTTTCTTATTGTACAAACACTTAGTAAGCTAGGATGTTCATATATGTATGCAGATTATGTCAATACGTTTTCAGTCCACATTAGTGGCAACTAAATGTGTTATTATCTGTAATCTTGCGACGGTTTAAACAAGAAGCACAATTTACACACTTTCAAGCCAAAACTCGCCCCTTCGCTTACCGAATCTACATATACAGACAAATAAGTGACTTATATGCAACCTATATGGAGCGTATATGTAATATATGTAACATATATGTCTTATATACATCCATATAAGTCACTTAATAGATTGTCTCAGTGAGTTATATGTAAGGGTTATAATTCATTTAGTGGCGTATAAGTCCAGACCACTACGCCACTGATAAGCCACTTATATTAGCGGCTGACATTGGAGAGCATTGATAAGCCAATTATATGAAAGTGCCAGTTTCCTCATCAAGAAATCTGATCTGTAATAGCACAGTCATGATTACAGGGTAAACCTGTAATCAGAAACTACGTTAGGTCAGTGAGATGATCTTTTAACGGAAATGCCTCATTTTGACAACATGGTTTGAATTTATTCGGTAAAATTCTCAACTGGGATAGAAGGTGCAGTTAATGCTGTAGAACTGTATTGTCAGGTGAATGATTTCTTACAAATACGTTTTATCGTCTCGAAATGAGGAAAGGATTTGGTTGTACTTGTAAACATTTTGACACGTTCATAGCGAGCGCGAAAGCGAGCTCTACGGTAACGCGAGTAGCAAATACTACGGGGGGAAAAACGTGGTAAAAAAGTAAAAACACAGTTAACTCCCTTGTAAAGGGGAGGTCATGGCTATGTTCGTTCCAAACGCAGTTAACTCCCATCTCTGATTGGTATCCGTGTTGGATCTAGTCCATCCAGTCGGCCGGTTACCAGACTGCATTGTTAATGTGACGTCATTAGGTAAACCGTCTGGCAATTTACAAAATAATGGTGATTATTACCAGCTGTGAGTCAAGGTAACAGTATTTCTACCTAAACTTTAAAAGCCATTGCAGTATCGATAATCTAAAATACAATGTTTAAATGAAAACGCATCGCACTTTAGTGATATAGATAGATGTTACGGTAAAGTCGGTGGGTGGGGAAATTTTAACCACTGCAGTCTGCTGTTGCCAAGTTTCCAAGAATTGTGCGTGTTTTTATTTAGAACTCAGATGTTGATCGGTGCTTAAAGATTCAATTATTTTTATTAAGTTTTAAAAAATGGTTTGGCGTAGGAACAGGGGTGGGTGGGGGCCTAATAATCTGAGAGTGAGCCGGGGGAGGGGGAGGTTTTTGATGCATTGATAGACATGCGATTAGTATCGCACCAGGCGTTGACGTTGATAAGGTCATTTTTTAGTGAATTTGCAGCGTCGACACGAGATGAATTTGAAGTTGAAAGCGTTGTATCGTCTGCAAAAATATCAGTGACTGTGTTTTTCATAGATAATGGCAGGTCATTGATGTAGATTAAAAATAATAAGGGACCTAATACAGATCCTTGGGGTACACTCGATACAGTGGGTGAAGATTCTGAAGTTATACCAGAAACCTGAACTTGCTGGTGTCTGTTATTCAGATATGATGAAAACCAGGAAAGTGCAGAACTATCTATTTTGTAAATTTTTAACTTTTGCAGCAATATAGTATGATCAACTAAATCAAACGCCTTTGATACATCAATAAATATAGTACCAACAATTTCATTGTTGTCAATGGCTGCAATCCAGTCATCTAATGTTCGTATAAGGGCAGTTTGACACGAGTGATTTGCCCTAAAGCCAGATTGTCGTGAATAAAACAACCTATTTTCTTCAAGATGCCGTCTCAAATGTATACTAACATGACGTTCAAATATTAAAGAAATAACAGGAAGTATTTATATTGGCCTATAATTGGCTTTGTCGTTTTTAGGACCCGTTTTATGCACTGGGATTACTTTTGCTCTTTTGAATAATTGTGGGTAGATAGTAGTGAGTATACTGGTGTTAAAATTTTCGTAAGAATGGGGGCGATTACAGTAGCAGACATTTTCAAAAATCTGGCACTCAATTCGTCGGAACCGGTAGACGTGGTAGTATCAAGAGATTTAAGTTGACTTTCAACAAAGGACAGAGGTACCAGTGGAATATTAAATTTCGGAGACTTTCGCATTTTGTCGTCGATGAGATTTTCTAGTGGGACATTAGTGTAATTTGTGACGGGCGCGTTATGTGCTTGATGCTTTTCAAAAACTGTAGAAAAGTGTGTTGTATTAAATGTATTTGCTGCGAAATACGGATCAATTATAGGATTTCCGTCGTCATCATTTATATAATTGGACTGAACTTGATTTTTAAATCCAAATAACTCATGTAAACTATTCCATAGTTGTTTAGGATTTCGCATATTTGAAATTTTTGTTTCACCGTAATATTGTTGTTTAGCTTGAACAATGAGACTTTTAACTATCTGCCTCCATATCTTGTAATTTACCGAGTCTTTTTTCTTGTGGAAATAATACTCACTAGTGTTGAGACATCCCGAACTCGAAATCTCGCGATAAACGAGAGTGAGATTCGATAATGGCAAAATCGAGAATTATTCGCGACTCTTATATTGCTTTAGGTCATATACCACTATTGCATTTTACATAGGGTTACATTATAGCCTTTTGGCCCTAAAACACATTTTACATACCATAGGGAACCTTTTAGGTTACTTTATTTTCAAGAAAATAATTGGGGGTTTTGTAATGCTTTCACCGTCTTTCGGTTTGATGAAGGTGCTGACCGTCGGGCTCGCAGCAAATAAATGTGAATTTCTGACAATTTACTATACCTGCAATTTTCTCAATAAAATAGCCCAGATGCAAGAACAAATACAGTTTTATTTTATTTTATCACCTACACATATTATTTTGACATTTTATGTACACCAGTTATGATTAAGGCAATTCTACCCAATCAGAAAATAGCTCTTTCGAAAAAGATATACCCTAATACACCCTATACTTTTTTCAGCCAATCAGCAGCCCCAAAACAATAGTGGTATGTGACCTTTAGTAATTGCACATGGTAAGGTAGTAATGAATAGTTTCTTTGAGTTTTTCAGCTATAAACATGCTTTAGAGAACTCGTCTGAAAAACTTGAATGGTATAAACACATATTTTGTTACCATTTCACTTGCTGAAATGACGTTTTCGTAAACCAGTCTACTGAAATCATTACTATTGTATGTATATTAGCGACGAAACATTCAGAAGCCTCAGGAAGGTAGGGTGCTGATATCCCTTCTTTTTTTCTTTTTTTCTTTTTTTTTTAATTTTCTTTGGTTTTTATTATTAAATCAAATTATTCAATGAATACAATTGGTTAAAAGTTGATCACATGATTAAAAATAAAAAGTTATATTGACCTAAAAAACGTATATTGACTTTTGTATATTGACCTGTGAAAAATAAGTATGAAAAATTCAATTTCCATGAATATTCAAAATTTCAAAATTTCAAAATTCAAAATTCAAAATTCAAAATTCCAAAATCCAAAATCCAAAATCCAAAATTCAAAATTCAGAATTTCAAAATTCAAAATTCAAAAATCAAAAAATTCAAAAATTTCAAAATTTCAAAATTCTCAATTCAAAATTCAAAATTTCAAAATTCCAAAATTTCAATTTTTTTAAATTTCAAAATTCAAAAATTCAAAATTCAAAATTCCATGAATAAATAGAGTTTAATAACCAGTGTTTTTGAGATACAGGAAATATCTCCCGAGGTAGAGAAATGGCCGCGATATAAGAACGAGTGCGGAGCGAGGGAGATATTTTCAGTATCTCAAAAACACTGGTTATTAAACTATATATTACATAATTTAAAATGATATTTTATTAATATTTCTAATGATTCAGCCTTTTTACACCAGTTTGCACGAGAACGCCAAGACGACGTTACGTCATACAAACAAAACAAGTGGAACCGGAACTCTTCGTTAATTTCCGTAATCGTTATTTCCTAGTGACGGAATCTGACGAAGACGTCCGTAAAACAATCGGAACATCATTTGCCATTTCCGCCACTGACGGAACAGGCCGATCAATGTTACGTACTGGGAAACTGGGAGATATTTCCCAGTAGAGCAAACGAGTAGATATAGCTTTTCTATTCCCAGTATTTCCTATATAATTCAGAGACAATTATGTAATATTTTGATTTAATAAATAAATAATTGTTGCCTTTTAGGTTCGATCGATATATAGAGTTTAATAACCATTTATCTAGCGAGGGAGACATTTTCATATCTCAAAAACTATATATTATTAAACTATATATTACATAATTTAAAATGATATTTTATTAATATTTCTAATGATTCACGCCATTTTACACCAGTTTGCACGAGAACTCCAAGACGACGTTACATCATCCAAGACGACGTTACGTCATATAAACAAAACAAGTGGAACCGGAACTCTTCGTTAATTTCCGTAATCGTTATTTCCTAGTGACGGAATCTGACGAAGACGTCCGTAAAACAATCGGAACGTCATTTGGCATTTCCGCTACTGACGGAAAAGGCCGAGCAATGTTCCGTACTGGTATTTCCCAGTAGAGCAAACGAGTAGATATAGCTTTTCTATTCCCAGTATTTCCTATATAAATCAGAGACAATTATGTAATATGTGTATTTATCGACCTGAGAAAAGTGATAAAAAAGTGATATCGATCTCGGCTATCGCCTCGATCGATATCACTTTTCTCAGGTCGATAAATACACATATCGACCTCACTAAACGGCAATAATTTTATAATATTATTCCTTTACATTTGTCACTTTGATAACGCAATCTTAATAATTACACATGGTAACAGTGAACCGTTTATATGTGTTGTAATAATGTACACTCTAACGCACACGTGAACAATTGTATTTCTGTGGTGATGTGTAGTTCTAGCACGTCGAATTACAAGGTAATTATAATCAATATGTAAGGCATGTCAAGGTTTTTAGACAGAAAGAAGCGAGGTCGCCCACATTGATTTAAAATGCCTGGTAGGAAGAACTGGTGGTAAAAATCGGAAAGAAAGTAAGAAAAAACGGTCGTGGCGTGTTTATGTCTCCGTGACAACATTTATTTTTTTCAATATTGTTTTAACACCCGTGACTTGATATATTATTATGTTAACTTCTTGTCTCTCGGCAGCTACTTTACGCTTGCGTAAAACCTTGCTTGTATTTATCTGTCATTATTTTACATAGAGGACTGGTTCATAATACGGAACATCGCGGTCCCGTAAAATTGAATTTATGGTGCTCGTAAAATTACGCCGAACAACACTCGTTTTATTATTATCAATGGCAATAAAAAAAATAGGGGCGGGCGAGGATGAGAATTTAGCATTTTGTTTATAATGGCCTTAAAACCATGTGGAAATTAGCATGGGTCAGCAACTAACTGAAATTATTAGGTATACCGTTTAATGTTGACCTTGACAAGACAGTTGATATAAACTACAATGATAAGAAAACAAATACAATACCTAGTTAACCTTTGCAAACGTAGATATCTTACACCGATTGGTAAAATAGCAGTATTAATTAAAACAAAATTAGATGTGTACCGATTCTTAATCACTTATTTATCTCATTGCCTAACCCAAAAGATTGTTTCAGCTATTACTAAATAAATGACATGTTTTATGAGTTCTTATGGGAGGGACCAGCAAACAATAAAGAGGAGCATTTCTATCAAACAATATCAGGAGGGTGGTCTGGAAATGATCGATCTCAAATCTCAAAGCATTTATATATGATATATTGTTATTCTGTTGAGGAATTTAATATATTGTATAACTTAACTTAAATGCATGTGTTCTAGCATATAACGGAATCATGGCAGCATTGCAAACTTATATTAAGAAAATGTATGTCCAAAAAATCGATATACAAAATACCAAATCCAATTCTGCCTTTCAATATGTATCCTTTTTTAAATAGCAACCATGGATCTCGGAATCTATACTGACGAGATAAAGAAACGCCTCATCGGGAATTTCCGCTATATATTGTATATACCGCACACTTAATGCCACATAATATGCCAAAGAAATCCCAAGATGTTTTGTAAAACAAAGTTGCAGTTCGTTAGAGAAAGGACACAACTGTGATGTTGTAAACGTTTTAATTACAGTACACTTTATAACAAGAAATTCATAAATATTGAAGTTCCTCTTTGAACAATTGACTATTTTAGTACTGTATTTAACGTAAAGAGTTTGCAGAAATTTGCATCCTAAGTTTGCTCACTTGCTTGAGCCAAACAGATACTCTGCCAATAATCAAATTTTAAAGAAATACTATTTGCTGTGTTTTGTGTTGTTTTAGTATTTTTTCCGAAAAGACAGGTCTTACGTAGCCATGTACCATTCGATTAACAGCAGCATAGTGTACATACAATATATAGCGGAAATTCCCGATGAGGCGTTTCTTTATCTCGTCAGTATATATAACATTCCTAACCAAAACCCCATTAAACAAACTTCAAAACCCAAATGGGAGGACATTTATAAAAATGAAGAATGATGTATACGTATCTCCTTTTAAATCCCCAACAAGTACACTATTACAATGGCAAATCATAGACTACTTCCAACTACAATATTAACATCACGTATAGTCCAATGTGAAGGATTGTCAACAAGAGGAAACAGTATTCATATGCTTTGGTATTGTCCTGATACGTACTGAATATATGCTTAATAAATTAAAAATTTGGTTGTTCAGTAATGAAACATGTTTAAATTTTACAGAAGAATCATTTATGTTTAACATTGGTAACACATTTACACCAGCCGACTTGTTCATATTACTTAAAATGAAATATCTTATTTTCTCTACCAAACATTTACACAGTAAACTGTCTTTAAAGACATTCAAAAATAGGATAAAACAATTTTTAAATTTCGTAGAATGTACAGCAACATAAAGCAATGCTTTTGAACTATTTGAACAAAATGGAACAAATACATGAAGCTTTTTAATAATTTTGTTATATAAACATGCAAGGAGCTGCACCCTACAATTTGTGTTTTTGGATTTGTTCTGCCCAAGGTTCTGACATAAATATGACTATTTGATATTATAGACATTAACAATTGAGCTAGGTAAGAAATGTGGCCATGTAGAGAAAAGATTAAGAACTAACACATGTTAGCTCACCTGAGCTTTTGCTTAAACAACTTCTCCTCCTAAACCGTTTGGACAATTTTGACCAAAGTTTACATGGATGATACTGAGGTCAATGCCTTCCCAGATTTTACAAATTAGGTCAATGCGACATCCCAAATGGCCGCCATTACCATATATGGTCAAACCTTAAAACAATCTTCTTCTCAAGAACCACTGAACAGAGTTTGACAGTTTTTATTTATAAATGATCGGCCCACACCTCCTAGACTACAAAAGTTGAACACACCAAATTCCTGGGGTCAAAAATGACTGTGCCCCGGGTTCCAAACGTTTGTATGTGGAGATTTTACATGTTTTACACAGACTTATATAGGGCATTTGCAATCTCCTCAGAAACCGCTTGAACAATTTTGACTAAATTTTACAAGGACGATACTGAGGTCAGTCCCTTCCAAATTTCTACAAATTAGGTCAGACCGACATCCATGATGGCCGCCATTACCATATATGGTCAATAAAAACTTTAAACAATAGTCTTTTCAAGAATTTGCACTTATAAACGACATCTCCTCAAAAAAAATACGACTTACAAAGCGTACTGCACAAAATGCAAAAGGCCTACAGAAGGCAGCCGAGGCTTTCCATATGCAGGCTTTATTACATATTGACCGTTCAAAGTCGGTAACGCTGACTTCACCACTCCTTGTGTTTTGTAGTGTCTTTTCCATTGTATAATAAATTTGCTCTGTGTTTGTAGCACAGTGTGGGCCTTCGATGCCATTGCGTTTGGGCGTTGTGTTTTCTATAGGACCATTTTTCTCACTTTATATTTATAAATTAATAGAAAGCCAAAAAGCAGTCCCAGGAAGGAACCCTTTGCACATACAAAATATAGAAATTATAAAACTATATATCATGTACCGGTACTGCCAGCGAACAATTAGGAGATGGCATATAATTATTCATGAGTGCCTGTTTAATATTAAATTTATTAAACGAGTTTGACCGACCGACCGACCGACCGACCGACCGACCGACACACACACCGATATATGAACATGACAGACATATACAAGTTTACAAGTTTATTTAAATCTCATGGCCGATATGGGCATACGAGTTAACAAACAAACTAGAAATGAACATACAGCAGAGCATGGTAAAAACATAAATAAAAATAAAACTCATATAAAACTACAAATTGGTTTGAAAAACACAATAAACTACATTCTAGCTATTCTAATTAGTAATAATGACAGAGTGTATTAAGGAAGATGGTTCATTTGAACTACACAAACTAACAAATACAGTGTGTGGTTGGAGAAATTGTCTTTTGTTACGTTAACTTAAGTTTACATGTATTGTTGCATGTGTCTCAAAGTGTACATGCATTGTTGCGTGTTTATTATTGATTTGGCCTTGAAGAAAGTTAAAAATAGTATAGATGTTAACATGTTTATCTGGTATGCAAATTATTGATGCAAATTTATTTATGATGACATTTTGACTTTTCTCATTGAACTACTTTATGCAAATTCATCGGTTGATGAATCCGAGGTATTGTTATTCTCAGACACGTATTCTGGATAGAAATCGTAAGGTTGCACATTATGCAACCGTTTACTCACGGCCATTTTCTCCGACTTAGCATCATGATCGCTCAATTTCGACATTTTAACACACACTGCACTGTTTGTGCATGCTTTCCTAATGTACAAATGGCATCTCTGAAGTCCAATGACGTCACGACCGGTTATACACGACCGGTTATACGTGGACGACTTTTCTCCCTTAGATTGTTTTCGATTTTTTAGCCAGCCTTTTTTCGCCTTGTCGAGTTTCATCTTTAAAAAACATATTTTCACTAACAATGCATCAATAACAGAGTAAACATCGTATTTAAAATGATATTTAATAAATAAAAACACATTGACAACGGATTTGTTGATTTAGGCCAATGTTATCTTTAAATACCTTCTGTATGACAGGCTCTCTGTTCTTAAATGTAGATAACATTATTCTTGCTTTAAATGACCGTTCAGGTTGGTTTGCCATTTCCATATGTGTTCTGTTTGTAATAATTATACTTGGGCGATTCATTGCAAACAACCATACACTGGATTCTCTATAGTTACTATGTACTAAGAAAAACTTCTTAAAATCAGATTCATCCAGACTATTGTTCCATTCATTGGTAGTAGCATATAATTTACAATTCACTTTTTTTTCAGCACATTTTGCTAGCAAATTAGCCATTTGAAACGATACCATCCAGA
Source organism: Cyrtodaria siliqua (assembly GCA_037043455.1). Taxonomy (NCBI): domain Eukaryota; kingdom Metazoa; phylum Mollusca; class Bivalvia; order Adapedonta; family Hiatellidae; genus Cyrtodaria; species Cyrtodaria siliqua. The sequence continues at coordinate 80,153 of JAWPHD010007394.1, forward strand.
TTAAGAAAAGTGTCTGTTTGAATAAAACCTGTCGAGTAGCTGTAAATTGTAAATGCGATTAAACTGACCTAACATCTGCTTTAACGCACATTCTTTGTAGCCTACAACGTTGTTCGAGAACGTTTTCCGTCAGTCTTTCTCAGGTGCAATTGGTAAACTATTTTGTAAACTTAGAGCCACATCAGTTCATGTAAATAAACAGCCATCAGTCTTTTTTGCCACACCAGAAGTTGGCAAAAATGCCAAGCAATTCTAAAAGATATACAGTACTTCTGTGCATTTGATATTATTCATTTGATCATATTCATTACATACTATATACAATTTTGGTCCAAATTTTACATTAGAAATAGATGGTATTATATGTCAAAGTGTTAGCTGTCCCATGGGATTTTTCAAATAGTCCACTGGGATTTTCACCCCACATTTTACTTGGGAGAAATAATCCATGGGATTTTTTGAAGTTTTAAATATCGATTATTAAGCCGAAGTCCATGCAGAAATGTGGTTAATAAATGTCAGCACATAATAATTATGCATTATCACAATGTTGTCAAAAATGCCGTGGGATTTTTTTCACATTGAAACATCGACCTTCTTTTTTTAAATCCCACGGGAATAGATTCCCATATTTGTTCATGGTATTTTATAAAACAAATCCCACGGGATTAATACCCAATATATAAAATGGGATTTTATAAAAAATCCCACGGGGTAATTTGAAAAATCCCATGGGATTATTACTCCATATTTTAACCGAGATTTTAGAAAAAAACATGGAATTTAATTACATGAGAAACTTCACTAGTTTATGCATATATTTACAAATACAGCGTTCTAAAACTTGCGAACCGTTTATGGTAACTGTTGATATTATACCATTAGTAATAGTAATAATGACATAAAACACATGTACATGATTATTCATAGACATTTTTTAGTGGAAATGAAAGTAGAACCTAGAGCTATAAGAATAGTACCAGCAGTAATAGTAGTAGTAGTAGTAGTAGTAGTAGTAGTAGTAGTAGTAGTAGTAGTAGTGGTGGTAGTAGTAGTAGTGGTGGTTATAGTGGTAGTAGTAGTAGTAGTTGTAGTAGTAGTAGTAATAATAGAAGTAAGTAACAAACAACAGTAGTAGTAGTAGTAATAGTAGTAGTAGCAGCAGCAGCATCAACAGTAGTAGTAGTAATAGTAGTAATAGTAGTAGTAGTAGTAGTAGTAGTATAGTAGCAGTAGTAGTAAGTAACAAACAGCAGTAGCAGCAGTATCAGCAGCAACATTGACAGTATCAGTAGTAGTAGTAGCATCAGCACAAGTAGCAGCAGTCGCAGTATTAGCAGCAGCAGTAAAAACAACAACAGTAGCAGTAGTAATAACATTAGCAACAGCAGTAGTAGTAGTTGTTGTTGTTGTAGAAACAGCTGCAGTAGCAGCAGTCTCAGTATAAGCAGCAGCAGCAGCAACAGTAGCAATAGTAATAACAGTAGTAGTAATATTAGTTGCAGCAGCAGCAACATTAGCAGTAGTAGTTGTTGTTGTTGTAGAAGCAGCAGCAGCAGGAGTTGCCAGAACAAAATAAATAACACTAGTAACAATTGTAACAGTAGCAGTAGTAGTAGTAGTAGTAGTAGTAGTAATAGTAGTACTAGTAGTAGTAGTAGCAGTGATTGCAGTGGTAGCAGCAGTAACAGCAGTATAAGCAATACTTGCAACAGCATCAGAAGCAGCAGCACAACCACTGGCAGTAGCAGTTGGAGCAGTTGCAGCAACAGTAGCACCACTAAACGCAGGAGTAGTACTAGTAAAAGTAGAAGAAGTAGTAGTAGTAGTAGTAGTAGCAGTAGTAGCAGTAGTAGCAGTAGTAGTAGTAATATCAGCAGAGCAGCAGTAGTAGTAGCAGTAGTGGTAGTAACAGTATGCTGTAGAAATAGCAGCAGCAGCAGCAATTAAACAAGAGGCCCAGGAGGGCATGTGGACGCTCTACTGGCTAATATGGCTCTTATAACATCAATGAAGCAAGTGACTACCATATACTTTTTTGGAAAGTTTCGGGCAAAACACAGCTTTTTAACTAAATCAAGGGCCACAACTAAAGAATCTGGTAAAGTTTGGTAAAGATCAGATGAAAAATGAAGGCCCTACCGTATTAACGAGGCAAAATATAACACTTTTAACTAAATCAAGAGCCATAACTCCTCTGTTACTGGTCCGACTGGTCAAACACAGAGATAAAAAAAAAAATTAAAAAAAAAAAAAAATAAAAAAAAATAAAAAAATAAAAAAATAAAAAAAAATAAAAAAAAATAATAAAAAAAAATAATATAAAAAAAAGTAATGCTAAAGTTTGGCAAAAATCAGATAGAAATGAAGGCCATATCGTATGACGAGACAAATTATAGCATTTTTAACAAAATCAAGGGCCATAACTCCACTGTTACTGGTCCAATCTGGCTGGTTTTCGAACTTGACCGAGCTTTCATTGACATTAACAATTTGATAAAGTTTGGTAAAGATCGGATGAACAATGAAGCCCCTATCGTCTTAACGAGGCAAAATATAGCATTTTTAACTAAATCAAGGGCCATAACTCCGCTGTTACGGGTCCGATATGACTGGTTTTCGAACTTGTTTGAGCTTTCATTGATATTAACAATGTCGTACAGTTTGGTAAATATAGTATGAAAAATGAAGCCCCTATCGTCTTAACGAGGCAAAATATAGCAATATAGCATTTTTAACTTAATCAAGGGCCATAACTCCGCTGTTACTGGTTTGATCTGGCTGGTTTTCGAACTTGTCCGTTTATGTAGGAAAAAAATTGTGTTATGCGATTTTACCCCACATACATTGCATATGGCAGAAAGGATTTTACAAACATGCATAGACGGTCGATGCCTACTTTCTGGGAATAGTCGCTCTGGCCAATTGGCTAGCACATGACATTCTTAGATTTTTGTAAAAAGTGTTAAATACAAAAATAACCGTGCACAATGTTGAACAACTACCTCAATTTCGGCCATTTTGATCATTCGCCTGCATTACCGGCAATCCGCCGCCATAAACGCTGGCGGTGCGATTCCCGGGCGTGGTTGTGATATTTTATGGTGGCCTCTTGCAAATCGGATATGTTTGTTTCATTAGTGTACTTCGTCTTTTTTCTCGCGCCGTGGGTTTTATTAGGCTATTCCGTCTTTTTCCAACGCCAAAACCGCGGAAAACACATCAATAACTTTTTGTTTTATAGAAATATCATAGAATGTGTGCTAGTGTGCTGCATTTCGCATTCATATACACGAGTAGTCTTAAGCGACGACATTTTTATCTATTGTATGGGGCTATACCAGTTGATAGTTATAAGTTACAAGCTAATTTTAATAAATTAACGTTTTAATATTCATGGGTCATTATAATGCATAGATCCGCTCTGCCAATCAAACATATATCTGACCATGCCAGTTGACCAATTAAAATCACATGAGGTATTCACCCTGTTACATTAAGCACATGCTGTCCCACAAACAAACATGTTATACAATAGAACACATGGTTATGTTTGTGGCCAAAATTGAACTTGGACGGGGTTTATCGATTTGTTTGGATCTATGTATTATATATCATAAAATTATAGCGTTTTTCACTGGCATCTTAAGACATATAAGATGGACGATAGTTAATTTAGGAAGCGTCCTTTACGTTTGTATCAGTTATATATAATCCCGTTTATTATCAGACATTATATATGATTCGGCCACACTACCTAGCTATCCCATCAAATAACGGCATACACAATTATCAAAACTCTATACAGGTGTTCAGGTCATATATTAATGAATATGCCCCGAACCGTACATCACGTGCATCTGTGAAATATTGTATTAAATGCTTTACTTAATAATTTTCAAAAGTAACAATGGTGGCGGTATCGATGACGATATTCGATCACTGTAAATTAACAAAAGAGTAGTTGAACAAATAACACTTAATATATACACTCAAGTGATATGAAAACGCAACACGGGAATTTCCGCTATATATTGTATATACTGCACACTTAATTACACATAATATTCCAAAGAAATCCCAAGATGTTTTTTAAAAAGGAAGTTGCAGTTAACTAGAGAAAGGACACAACTGTGATGTTGTAGACGTTTTAATCACACTACACTTTGTAACAAGAACTTCATAAATGTTGAAGTAGCTCTTTGAAAAATTGAGCTAGTTCAGTACTGTATTTAACGTAAATAGTTTGCAAAATCTTGCATCCTAAGTTTGCTAACATGATTGAGCCAAACGCGTACTCTGTGAATAATGAAACATTGAAGGAATACTATTTGCTGTATTATTTGTTGTTTTAGTATTTTTTCCAAAAGTAAAGGTCTTACGTAGCCATGTACCATTCGATTAAAAGCAGCATATTGTACATACAATATATAGCGGAAATTCCCGTGTTGCGTTTTCATATCACTTGAGTGTACTGGTCCTAAACGTTTCGTGTCTTTTCCTTATGTATATTTAGCGGAATATTATTTGGAAGTTATTCTGGTGTTTAATCAATGACTATGCCAGTCTTATATTTGACAGGATATGCTTATATTATTAGGCAGAGGGCAAGCTTATATTATTTGGCAGGTATACCTATTATATTTGGCAAGGTAAGCTTATACTATTTAGAAGTGTTTGCCCAAATTATTTGGCAGGGTTGCCTAATTTAGCAGGATAATTGATGTGCAAGAGTTTGTTTGTTTTGCGTAAGGAAGTATAATTGTTTTGATTGTCATTTGATTTAAGTTTGTGCGTTAATAAATAAAATAAATAGCAATTTTGGGATAATATCTGGTCATTTGAAAAAAGAAAAGAAGAAATGAAGGTAGTTTATTTATCTGTTTACTTCAAAGCTTGTCAATATTTTGAAAACAAAAATACTAGAAATTACTTACAAAATAAAACAAAAATAATTCAGTTATTACTATTATTAAGCGTGTTGGTCTATTATATATTTATAATATATTAAATTATTTATATATGTTTCTTCAGACCTTGGCCCGCCACTTTAACCAGGATGAAGATTCAATGATGATCGAGTGGAGACAAGTGAGAGAGGTTACAAAGAATGACAGAGAGCTACAGGAGTCTCACCCCAACTTGTACAATATTGCAGCTGTTGGTCTGCTTCTTCCAACATCAACAGCAGATTGAATTAAGACAGCACAGGTCAACTCTGTGTAACAGAGTTCTCAATGCACTGCTGGCAGTAACAATGCAGGGCCCACCTCCATCAGTTTGAATATGACAGGGCAGTGGAAGAATGGCACATGGCAAGACCTAGAAGGTCAAGCATCTGAATAGGAACTGCTAGCTAATATGTACAAGTCAAGACATAGAATGGGCTAACTTGTGTTGGATTTATTTGAGTGCTAAGATATTATCAAATGTGCTTTTTTATTTCCAGGGATGAATATTGTGTAGTTGATGGTATTATATGTGTGCATGATGTGTTGATGTATATGTTGTATTATTGTGTATAAACTTATAATAAATCTTTGTAGGTTTTCTTCTTCATCGTGTATTAAAACATGGATTATTTATTATTGTTTATTGTATGTGTTTCAGATGCTGCATGTTGTGTTGATGTGTGTTGTATTATTGTGTATGTATTATTGTGTATGAACTTATTTTAGTAAATATTTTTATGATTTTTTTTTTTAAATAAAAGTCTTAAAACATGGATTATTTATTATATTATTTATTATCATAAATATATAATTATATATGGCTTACTAACATCACTTATATCACACAAAAGAGTGCCTCACCGTCAATACAGGCAGTTACTAAAAGCCAAAAAAATCGAACACATGAGGGGGTTTTCCCCTCCCGTACCCTCCCCCAGCACGCGCTAAATGCCACTATGCTAGAAAATACTCCTGTGGAGAACCCTGGGATATGCATACACTTATTGGCAGGGTATGCTTATATTATATGGCAGGGTATGCGTATATTATTTGGCAGGGCATTCTTATATCATTTAGCAGGGTATGTATATATTGTGTGGCAGTGTATGCCTATAATATTTGGTAGGGTATGCCTATATTATTTTGGCAGGGTATGCTTATATTATTTGGCAGGGTATGCCTATTTTATTTGGCAGGATATGACATGCGGTTGGTGACGCTCAGCCCTGTGTAGTATCTAGTATGCGTGACTTCGGGACTGACTTTGAGTTGGCTATTAGCTTGGTGTTTGATCTTTGCTATGGTTTGGCTTTATTATTTGGCAGGGTTTGTCCTGCGGTTGGTGCCGCTCGGCCCTGCCTAGTATCTAGCACACATGACCACAGGGATGACATTGAGTGAGTTGGGCGTTTGCTTGGTGTTTGATCCGTGCTATGACCTTCTTATATATTCTGGCAGGGTATGTCATGCAGTTGGTGCCGCTCGGCCCTGTCTGGTATCTTGTATACTTGACTTCAGGGCTGACTGACTTGGGCGTTAGCGTGGTGTTTGATCCTTGCTATGACCTTCTTATATATGCGGGCAGAGTTTGCCATGCGGTTGGTGCCGCTCACCCCTGTCTAGTATCTTTAAAAAGTGACCTCAGGGCTGATTTGAGTTGGGCGTTAGCTTGGTGTTTAATCCTTTCTATGACCTTCTTATATATTCGGGCAGGTTATGCCTTTTATATTTGGCAGGGTATGCCATGCATTTTGGAAAATTTATTAGACTAGATTTGATTGATTGCTTGATTGATTGATTAATTGACTGAGTGACTGATTGATTAATTGATCGATCTGTTGATTTACCGACAATTAATTCATTGATAATTTATGTATTGATTACTTCATAATTTATATCTTGATTTATTTATAGTTGATTTAATTTATTTATAAATCATTTATTTTTTATTTATTTATTGATTTATTGATTAACTTATTGATGTTTAACTTGCATTTTGTATTTGTGTTTCCCTCTTTGATTTCTTCCGCTTTATTGTCTGCCCTATTACCTAAGATTGTTTCTGTTGTTTTTACATGCTTGAAGTTAAGATTATAATTGATTTCATCACGAGATTAAGAGTGAGTATATAAAATTACTCTCTTTTCGGAACAGCATGTAATCCATACTGTCATCATTCTGTGTGTGCTATGTTAGTTTTTATCGTGCAAATTGGGGATTCTATTTCGACGCGTTTCTTAGGCATATAGTTATATTGTGCTTATCACTTGAGGATTTGTATTTGGGCAGATTACTAGTGTGTGCCGTCCCCCCCCCCCCCACCCCCCCCCCCCCCCCCCACCTTTCATTATCCTGTAATATAGTATATAACATATTTGTGTAGATGAGTACTATATACGTCATTTATATATGTTTCAATACCGTAGAGAACTAGTAGAGAAAGGCTTGTTAAAATTAAATAATTCATAATTCGTTTCATAAATCTTATGGAATCGGGACGAGTTTATATCATTTACTCAGTGTCGGGCATCTGATATGATATGATATAACTTGGCGTTTCATCCAGTCAGAAACCTTCCCAGTAGTTTGCTCTCCTGGAGTAAACGGCATAGTTCGCCATTGTTGTGTTAAAACGGACTGCTTACGCCCATCTTCCCCCACCACATCCAAATGCGCATATCCGAGACGAGATATGCGTTGTTCAAGTGTTCTCGGCAGACGCTATATACCATGGGCTAAATTTAATATAGTATTACGGCCCTAGTTCTACTTACCGAAGTATTCTCCATAACGGTCAAAGTTATGTGGAACTCTTCGTTGCGTGAGTTCGTCTCCAATTGTAAGAGGTCTCCCTTTTCCTACGACGTCGCATTCTTGCTCGATCGTAAAAAAGCAGGATTTCCTGTAACATTATGAAAGGTCTTTATATAAGGTTTTTCCAAACGTTTTAAAGGAAACGTAGCGACACAGCAAATCCATGTTTATTATTGCGAGTTCTGAAAATCTTGAATAATGGTGAAAGAACTTTATCAAAATCGAATGATAAACAAAGAAGATATGATCCGTTGGAGGCTCTGTTGAAACGATTATAGAAGCCACCATTTTGAGAGCTATGACATTACAGTTCTAAATGACCATATATGTAATATTTATAAATATGAACATTTACTGATTAATTGGAAACAAATGACAGCAACTGCATGAAATATTTATACTTCATGGCAATAATGCTTTATATGACCATTACAGGATTCTGCATTTATTTGCAGGGATTTTCTTTGCTTTAAATGATATATATCAATGTTCAATATATTGTAATATGGAACTAAAACGTCATAGTTCTGAAAATGGCGACTCCTGTATTTTTTGTTTATCATCTGATTTTGATAATTCTTCCACATTTTTCCAAGTTTTTTCAGAACTCTCAATAATAAAGCTAGTTTGGCTGTGTCGCTACATTCCCTTTAATTTCAAGACACTCGGATGTTTTAATTTACATTATTATGAAAATAATTTACGGTTATGATTGGTGTTTTCAAAGGCACAAAAGCAGGAGAATAGCAATTTGTTTTATAAATTACATACCATCATATGATTACATGCTAGAAGTACAGTAAGAAGCTCCTGATGTATATTTATTTAGTCTGTAAATCATTGTATGTTAGTAGGTAGTCAGTGTCTGTTATGATGTAGTCAGTATTCATCTACTGGTAGATTCATATTCAGTATGTGTCAGACTAGTACATGTATAGTCATTAGCCGTTATTGTTATGTTAATACATGTATGTGTTTAGGCAATTGTCAGTTTATGTTATGCTGTTGTCTGTAGTATTCGTCTAAGATATGTGTCAGTCCGTACATATACTTAGTACATGTTAATAGATACCTAGTCAGTAGGTACCGTAGTCAATTTCTTGCAGTAATATAATAGTGTGTGTTTGTCATAGACGATATATGTAAGAAATTACGTAGTTATAGTATGTTATAGGCTGCTGTCAGCTTTCTACTAATGTATGTTGAGACAAATTTATTGTATATAGTCCGTAGTCAGTGTTTGTATGTTTCCAGCCATTGTGTTTAGGCCGTAGTCAGTATATTGAAATAAGGATCAGGTCAGTGTGTGTTATACCGTAGTAAAAAAAGTATGATAATGGACCTTTGGAAACGGCCGAGCACGACACATACGAAATATTGCAGTCTCGGTTTGATTGAGACTGTTCATGAGCGGTAGTGAAATATGCTGGCTACCGCTCACGCCCTCTAGCCCCGGGTTGAGCAGAACTCAATATTCATAAAATCAACAGTACACAATTTTAACCATCCCAAAATATGCAGTGGATTATTTGATTATGGCATGCTGATAACGTCTCATTCAAAGACGAGTATATTTTTGGAGCGTTAACATTTTCGCGGGGGCGTCTGTGTCCGCGGACACAGTGTAGGCATTATATGTTAGTTAGTTCTTGATTGGTGTTTAAGAACGTAGTCGCTACATGTAAGGTAGTTCTAGTAAGTAGTTAGTAAGTAATTGGTCACAGTGCATTTGGCCAGTAGTATGTTAGGTTATATCAGTATACGTTAGTAATTCCATTCTCATGATATGTTTCTAGTCGGTGAGTGTTTGTCCGTAATGTGTGTATATTTTAGTGTAGTAAGTTTATGGTCAGCGTGTGTTAGGCCGTAGTCGGTAAATGGTGGAAGTTCCTAGTCAGTGTGTGGTAAGTCCTTTAATGTAATTAAGTGTATGTATTTGTGTGACCGTTTTCTGTACTTCTTAATTGTATAATCCTTTGCATTCATTTGACAAGAAAGGTGTTTTAAACATATTTACTTGCTGAGCTTTCCGAATGGATATGGCTTTTTGGCATCAATCAAGTTTCGTGAGGTTTGCCTACACAACTCCATGATTTCAGTGTCTGAAAAAAAGGTATCATAAGAACATAATCACAAAGAATAATTCCATTGTGCCACCAAACACAATATACATCAATACGTCACTACATGTCTAAATCAGTCATCATAGCTTGCTTATATGATAGTTTAATATGGTAGGCTAATTATTTTAGGCCTCCAGGTCAAACAAATTACAACAGAAAATATTTCATACTTTTCTGATTCAGTATCATGAGTTCCAGAAAAAGTCCACGAGACAAGGATAAAGATAATTGTTTAAAATTTTGGGTGAAAGTTGCGTTTTTAAAAGGAAATACTTTTATGAAAAGTCATTTCAACATTCTAGAATCGTTTTAAAGTGGAACTATTTTTCTAAACCATCGTCGTGTGAATCACGGTATCAAAGATTGATAAGACGCTAACATTATGAGATCTTTAGGCAAACATTCGAACAATTGAATCAAATTGTTGATCTTTGTAATCCACTTGTAAGTACTTGGTTATTAACTAAACGTACCTTTTTGATCTATAATAACTTAGTATCTTCCGGTTCGTACAGATCGAGGAGCAAATATATGCCAGAAAATAGTTCATACATGCTTTATTGTTGGGGTAAAAAAAAGCGTATTTTATCGAATATAGACGACAATATGACTATGTGTAAGTATTTTAAATATACATAATCTAAGATAATCAATAAAATGGTAGGCTATCATTACGTGGTCCAGCCTTAATTCCATTAAGTGAGGGCAAACTTTATATTAGCAGGATTGTATGACGGATATTTCGACAATAAAACACGTTTAAAAAAAATTGTTTGCTGACAAAATGCGACAACCTGTTTAGAATTACTTATTAAATGCTTTAATTTTGCAATATGTAAACCTTTTAACCAAAATTAAGGTTTTATTTCATAACCAAGCCAACCCCGTTTTCGCTTCTTGGAGAAGGGGTTGGATGGGGTATGAAAGTTAATACTCAGGCCACATAATGTATAATAAAACGTTTAATAAACATTGAAAGTTTCATCGTTTCGAAAATTGACTGGAAGCTCAAATTGCGATTTTTGGGACAAAGTGTTGTCAAAAATAATACACTTGCTGAATTCTGTTATATTGTGGCGTACTGGGCTATACACTACAGAAATACCATGTAATTGAAACACTATATGTGTCAGAAAAAACGTGCATGATAATTATATGATGAAAATCTCTCTCTCTCTCTTAATGGGAGTGTCCGTAAGTAAGCAGATATTCAGCTTCGGCCAGTAGATACATGATATATGATATATGATAAGGCGATAGTTATATTTGTTCTAATATTACCCAGATTTTTACAAACCGGTGCCTGTAATATCTACTGAGGCCTGTACAATAAACCACACACAAAACAAAATACATTAAACATACCACACCCCTCTTCATCAAAACGATTCCGACAATGATTACGTCCATCACACATTACCATGAAGTTTACACACTCTGTATTGTTGTTGTCGCAATGGAAACTTGAAACGTCTATGCAATCAGTTGCTGAAAATGGTATTTCAAACGTATAAGTTTCAAATCGGAGATAATCGGAGATAACTGAACGATTATGCAATTTCTTAAGTTAGATAAATGTTCAGTTCAAAATGTGTATACTCGTCGAAATATTGATATTAAGTCATTTACGTCACATGTATGTGTGTCCTGTGACGAATTTACTTCTTCAAAACTAAACACCATTCACATGAACATGAAAGTAAAGTATCCATTTTAATCATGTATGAGGCAATAAAAAGAAGAGATTGCAATACAGCCATTAACAGAATGCATGTATTCAGAAATTATTTACTGTTTATTTTCTAGATCTGGATAAAGTTATAAAGCAAAGCCATTTGATAACTACACCGTGATGATTTTAATACTATGGCCGCTTTATGTTTTCACACAGGGCGGGCGTACGGAAGGCAGGATTGGTTTCCGAGTATTTAAAAGAGAACGTCACATGGACTAACTTTATATTAAGGGACAATGTTTATAGCCACAATATCTCGCTCAAGTTCGAAAACCATGCTGATGAAACTTATAACGCCAGAGTAATTGTCTTTTAATTGTTTGAAATGTTTGCGGTTTCCGCTCAAATACGTACGTTTATAATCCAAACTTGATGACACTTACAGACAAAGATTATGTGTATTTTAATTTTTAATTTAGATAGCTATCCAGAACACAAATGGATTCGGAGATATGGCCCTTTACTTTTTGAAAATTAATGATGATTTCGGTGTCCGCTCAATCGTTTTACCATTTATAATCTAATCTGGATGAAACTTGGGGACAATATATATGGGCATATTACATGCATATCTAATAAGTTATAACCAGCCAGATCGTACTTATAATGCCGGAGTAATGGCTTTTGATTGTTGACGATTTTTGCTGTCACCACGGTCCGTTCAATCACTTTAACATTTATAATCCGCTCAAATAACTTGAATATGTTAATCAAATTTTGATGTAACTTGGGGGCTATATGTATGGGCATAATATCTTGGCCAAGTCTGATAACATTGTGAGCATACACATAGGAATTCCATACGTACGACGGGCGTATGTTGTAACAATTTGCCACTCTTGTTATATCTCAGATATGCTGATTCTGAATCAGAATGATGCCACATTGGCACCCTTGAAATAAAAAAGATCAAAGATGACCGCCAACTGAAGATGGCAGCCGAGGCATTACAATGGCAAAATCTTGACTTCTTCGTGAACTAGGGCACTCATACTGGTGTCTATGACTAGGTTTTAGTGTCATTGAATCCATTTCCGACCTCGATTTATTCATTAGGTAAATACAAACATAAAGATGGTAGCCCTGGCATTAAAATGACAATATATTGACTTTTATATGCTCTGGGAAAATCATTTTAGTGTCCATGACTATTTTTGGGGTGTCAATAAATTCATTTCCGACCTTCTTTTACTTATACGGTAATTACAAATACCAGACGGTCACAAAGCTGGCAACCATTGCAATAAAATGACAATATATTGTTATCTTTATTAGCTAGTAACGGCGTCTCCGTGGCCGAATGGTTAACGACGTTGTGTTATAACCTTCAACTTTAATTGCTGAGGGTTCGAATCCCACTGGGAGCTCGACTAGTAAGTGAAGAAGTGTCGATTCTTACGGATGGCGGGAGGTGTACAGTACTGGTTCTTCCCAGGAAAAGTGGGTGGTCTGCCTCTACCTTACATGTGTTGAAAATGACGTAAAACAGCATACAAACAAACAAACAAACAAACAAACAAACAAATCCTTAGCTAGGACAACGATTATAGTGTATATGGTTAGGGTTCAAAGAATCAACTGTTAGGGTTCAAGGAATCAATCCATTTCTGACCAGACGTACGGAAGGATTGGTTTCCGAGTATTTAAAAGAGAACGTCGCATGGACTAACTTTATGTTTAGGGACAATTTTAGGGACAATGTTTATAGCCACAATATCTCATTCAATTGCGATAACCATGCAGATGGCACTAATAAAGCCAGTGTAAATGTCTTTTAATTGTTTTAAATTGACGATGTGTGCAATTTCCGCTCATTTATTTACGTTTATAATCCAAACTTGATGACACTTAGAGACAAGCTCCATCAATTTAGACAACTCTCCAGACCGCACCTTTACGACATAAATGGATTCATTGACCCCGTATAATGCCAGAGATATGACACTTTGATTTTTGAAAATAAATGATGTTATCGGAGTCCGCTCAATCATTTTAACATTGTAAGTTATAACCAGCCAGATCGCACCTATAATGCCGGAGTAATGCCTTTTGATTGTTGACAATTGACGATGTTTGCGGTGTCCGCTCAATCACTTTAACATTTATAATCCAATCTTGATGAAACGTTGGTAGAATGTTTTTGGCAATACTACTTTTACAAAGGTCGATAACCAACCAGATATCATCTATAATGCCGGAGTTATGGTATTTTTTTTGAAAATTGACGATGTTTGCGGTGTCCGCTAGAAGACCTGTAATATATTAATCAAAGTTTGATGAAACTTGGGAACTATGTTTATGGTCATAATATCTCGGCCAAGTCTGATAACATTGTGGTTCATACAAACAGGATTTCCATATGGTCTGTTGTACCAATTTGGTGGTCTGTTGTACCAATTTGCCACTCCGGTTATATCTTAGATATGCTGATGCCAAATTGCCATCCTTGTAAGATGGCCGCCAAGATGGCAGCCGAGGCATTACAATGTCTATGACTAGGTTTTAGTGTCATTGAATCCATTTCCGACCTCGATTTATTCATTAGGTAAATACAAACATAAAGATGGTAGCCCTGGCATTAAAATGACAATATATTGACTTTTATATGCTCTGGGAAAATCATTTTAGTGTCCATGACTATTTTTGGGGTGTCAATAAATTCATTTCCGACCTTCTTTTACTTATACGGTAATTACAAATACCAGACGGTCACAAAGCTGGCAACCATTGCAATAAAATGACAATATATTGTTATCTTTATTAGCTAGTAACGGCGTCTCCGTGGCCGAATGGTTAACGACGTTGTGTTATAACCTTCAACTTTAATTGCTGAGGGTTCGAATCCCACTGGGAGCTCGACTAGTAAGTGAAGAAGTGTCGATTCTTACGGATGGCGGGAGGTGTACAGTACTGGTTCTTCAAGATGGCCGCCAAGATGTGTACAAGATGGCCGCCAAGATGGCAGCCGAGGCATTACAATGTCTATGACTAGGTTTTAGTGTCATTGAATCCATTTCCGACCTCGATTTATTCATTAGGTAAATACAAACATAAAGATGGTAGCCCTGGCATTAAAATGACAATATATTGACTTTTATATGCTCTGGGAAAATCATTTTAGTGTCCATGACTATTTTTGGGGTGTCAATAAATTCATTTCCGACCTTCTTTTACTTATACGGTAATTACAAATACCAGACGGTCACAAAGCTGGCAACCATTGCAATAAAATGACAATATATTGTTATCTTTATTAGCTAGTAACGGCGTCTCCGTGGCCGAATGGTTAACGACGTTGTGTTATAACCTTCAACTTTAATTGCTGAGGGTTCGAATCCCACTGGGAGCTCGACTAGTAAGTGAAGAAGTGTCGATTCTTACGGATGGCGGGAGGTGTACAGTACTGGTTCTTCCCAGGAAAAGTGGGTGGTCTGCCTCTACCTTACATGTGTTGAAAATGACGTAAAACAGCATACAAACAAACAAACAAACAAACAAACAAACAAATCCTTAGCTAGGACAACGATTATAGTGTATATGGTTAGGGTTCAAAGAATACACTGTTAGGGTTCAAGGAATCAATCCATTTCTGACCAGACGTACGGAAGGATTGGTTTCCGAGTATTTAAAAGAGAACGTCGCATGGACTAACTTTATGTTTAGGGACAATTTTAGGGACAATGTTTATAGCCACAATATCTCATTCAATTGCGATAACCATGCAGATGGCACTAATAAAGCCAGAGTAAATGTCTTTTAATTGTTTTAAATTGACGATGTGTGCAATTTCCGCTCATTTATTTACGTTTATAATCCAAACTTGATGACACTTAGAGACAAGCTCCATCAATTTAGACAACTCTCCAGACCGCACCTTTACGACATAAATGGATTCATTGACCCCGTATAATGCCAGAGATATGACACTTTGATTTTTGAAAATAAATGATGTTATCGGAGTCCGCTCAATCATTTTAACATTGTAAGTTATAACCAGCCAGATCGCACCTATAATGCCGGAGTAATGCCTTTTGATTGTTGACAATTGACGATGTTTGCGGTGTCCGCTCAATCACTTTAACATTTATAATCCAATCTTGATGAAACGTTGGTAGAATGTTTTTGGCAATACTACTTTTACAAAGGTCGATAACCAACCAGATATCATCTATAATGCCGGAGTTATGGTATTTTTTTTGAAAATTGACGATGTTTGCGGTGTCCGCTAAAATACCTGTAATATATTAATCAAAGTTTGATGAAACTTGGGAACTATGTTTATGGTCATAATATCTCGGCCAAGTCTGATAACATTGTGGTTCATACAAACAGGATTTCCATATGGTCTGTTGTACCAATTTGGTGGTCTGTTGTACCAATTTGCCACTCCGGTTATATCTTAGATATGCTGATGCCAAATTGCCATCCTTGTAAGATGGCCGCCAAGATGGCAGCCGAGGCATTACAATGGCAACATCTTGATTTCTTCGTGAACTAGGGCACTCATGTTGGTGTCTATGACTAGGTTTTAGGGATCAAGAAATCCATTTCCGACCTCACTTTAGTTATTAAGTAAATACAAATATCCAAGATGGCTGCGCTGGCATTAACATGACAATATCTTGACTTTTTATTGCGCTAGAAAATTCATTTGGTGTGTATTATTAGGTTTTATGGGTCAATAATTTCATTTCCGATCTCCTTTTACTTCTAAGTTAAATACAAATATAAGACGGTCACAAAGCTGGCAGCCATTGCATTAAAATGGCAATATATTTAAATCTTCATTAGCTAGGACAACGATTATAGTGTATATGGTTAGGTTGTTAGGAATCAATCCATTTCTGACAACATTTTTCTTCTTGGGATCTCATTGGATTAAATTATATGGGTTTAGCTATCGTAATGCTGCTTTAAATTTAAATGACCATAAACAGTATTTTGACTTCTGGGCCATATGTAATATTAATAAATACTGAAACGGGGATCCCTTGGAAGCAACAAACAAAAACAAGAGGCCCAAGAGGGTCTGTGGACGCTCTACTGGCTCAAGATAAACTTTATGTATAAGGGGCTATAAGTCTTTCAAAAATCATTCAACAAGAACATGGCAATGACAGGTGCAAATAGGCTTAGTACTGATCATTCTCGCCAAGATTCGCTGAAATCTGGCAAAGAGTTCAGAAGAGACTAATCTGGACAAAGTCTGTGTATTAAAACATTTAAAGGGTCACAACTCTGCCAAAAATCATTCAACCAAAATATGGCAATGACATGCACAACTACGCTTGATACTGATCATCATTGTCAAGTTTTGTCTATATCCAGCCAGGGGTTCAGGAGAATTAGCCTGGAAAGAAATTGAGGTATCAACATCCTTTAAAGGACCATAACTCTGCCAAATATCTGTAAACCGGAACGTGACAATGACATGCACAACTAGGCTTGGTGCTGATCATCCCTGCAAAGTTTCATTGAAGTCTGGCGAGGGGTTCAGGAGAAGTAGATCAGACAAAGTTTGTGTATTAAAACCTTTAAAGGGCCATAATTCTGCCAAAAAAATCATTTAACCGGAATACGCCAATGATTTGCACAACTAGACATGGAATTGATCATCCCTAAAAAGCTTCGTTTAAATCCGGCCAGAGGTTCAGGAGAACTAGTCAGAACAAAGTTTGTGTATTGAAACCTCTAAAGGGCCCAAACTCCACCAAAAATCATTCAACCGGAACACGGCGATGATGTGCACAACTAGATATAGAATCGATCACCCCTAAAACGTTTCGTTTAATCCGGCCAGGGGTTCAGTAGAACTAGTCAGAACAAAGTTTGTGTATAACAACCTTTAAAGGGCTATAACTCGGTCAAAATCATTCAACTGGAACTCGGTGACTATGTACAACTAGGCTTGGTACTGATCATCCCTGCAAAGTTTCAATGGAATCCGGCCAAATGGAGGCCCTTTCGTCTTAATGAGGCCAAGATATAGCATATCTCAGAAAATCAAGGGCCATGACTCCGATGTAAATGGTCCAATGTGGATTAACAATCTGGTAAAGTTTCTTAAAGATCGGATGAAAGATGAAGGCCCTATCGTCTTGAGGCAAAATATAGGATTTTTAACTAAATCAAGGGCCATAACTCCACTGTTACTGGTCCGATCTGGCTAGGTTTCAAACTTGACCGAGCTTTCATTGATATGAACAATCTCGTAAAGTTTCATAAAGATCGCATGAAAAATGAAGGCCCTATCATCTTAACGAGGCAAAATATAAATCAAGGGCCATAACTCATCTGTTACTGGTCCGATCTGGCTGGTTTTCGAAACTGTCTGAGCTGCTATTGATATAAACAATCAGGTAAAGTTTTGTAAAGATCAGATGAAAGATGAAGGCCCTTTCGATTTAAAGAGGCAAAATATAGCATTTTTAACAAAATCAAGGGCCATAACACCGCTATTACTGGTCCGATCTGGCTGGTCTTCAAAATTGTCCGAGCTTTCATTTATTATATAAACAATCTAGTAAAGTTTGGTAAAGATCGAATGAAAGATAAAGGCCCTATCGTCTTAACGAGTCAAAATATAGCATTTTTAACTAAATCAAGGGCCATAACTCCACTGTTAATGGTCCGATCTAGCTGGTCGTAGAAGTTGTCCGAGCTTTCATTTATTTAAACAATCTGGTAAAGTTTGGTAAAGATTGGATGAAAGAAGAAGGCCCTATTGTCTTAATGAGGCAAAATATAGCATTTTTAACTAAATGAAGGGCAATAACTCTGCTGTTAATGGTCCGATCTAACTAGTTTTCGAACTTGTCCGAGCTTTTATTGATATTTACAATCTGTGCAAGTTTGGTAATGATCAAATAATACATGAATGTGCTAGAGTGTTCACAAGGCAGAATATGGCATTTTTCAGAAAAAACAAGGGCCATTACTCTGGTGTTACTGGCCCAATTTAGCTGATTTCCGAACTTGTCCAAGCTGTCATTGGTATTAACAATCTGTGCAAGTTTGGTAACGATCAAATAATAAATGAAGATATTAGAGCGTTCACAAGGCAGAAAATGGCAATTTTCAGAAAAAACAAGGGCCACTCTAGTGTTACTGATCTGATTTGGCTGGTTTTCAAACTTGTCCGAGCTTTCATTGATATTAACAATCTGTGCAAGTTTGGTAAAGATCAAATAATAAATGAAGGTGTTAGAGTGTTCACAAGGCTTAATATGGCAATTTCAGCAAAACAAGGGCCATAACTCTGGTGAAATTTATCGGATCCGGCTGGTTTTCGAATTTGTTTGAGCTTTTATTGATATAAAGACACTGGCAAAGTTTCGTAAAGATTTGATTAATAATGAAGGCCCTAGAGTGTTCACAAGGCAAAAGTTATCAGACGGACGACGGACGGACGGACGGACGGACAGACGACGGACGACGGACAACTCGCCATCCCATAAGCTCTGCTGGCCTTCGGCCAGTAGAGCTAACAAGAGATAAACGTACATTACCTCATGAGAAGTAATGTCGAGTGCAACACCTTAGCACCGGCTTAAGCGATATTCTTGTTACGACCGCCAAAAAGCACTAAACAAACACTAGTGTAAATGTCAATAAATACGGAAAAGATGATGCCTTGAAACAACAAACACAAACAAGAGGTAAAAACAGCAGACTCGGTTTTATTGGGTCTGTTCATGAGAAGTAATGTCGAGGGGAACACCTCTCATGCCTCCTAGCACCGGCTTAAGCGATATTCTACTTTAAAGCCACAATGAGTGGACTCGATGATCCCAAAGGACCAGTAAATAAACTACTTATTTGTAGTGGGGTCAACTTTTTACGGCCGCCACACAGCACTAAACAAACGCTAGTGTGAACTTATTGCTAGATTTATGTTGAAGATGTTTTAATTTTACAAACTACAAAAACAACATACTTGCTTTAAATGATAATCTTATTAACCGGCCCAATGGCTTGAACATCGTAGTTACTGCAACAGGCAATACTTAGCCAAATTTGTTTAATGTATTATGAATGTACTATCACGCCGTATGTTGAATGGTGCTTTACGTCATTTTCAGCACATGTTATTATGCTATATGACGGTTGATGTTTTCGTGATGAAGGCAGACGATCCTGTTTTCCCTGGCCGTACAAAGTACTGTATAACTCCCGTCAAACGAAAGAATCATTCTCACATATAATTCCGGTTACCAGGGGGATTCCAACACATAGCGGCGAGAGGCGAGGTTTCGTGTTATCATGTGTGTATATCCTAAATTTCATTCCTGAATTAGGATGCGGGGTACGTATGGTTGAGTAGTGTTAGATGTGACAATTGTATTGTGTAGATGTGATTAAGGACTAAAGTGAAATGAAATCGGTAATGCATGCTCCTTTTGAAAGCGTAGCTCATATGTTAACCAACAAGAACTATCAACAGAACACTAGTGCTCATAGGATAGTCACTGAAACCGTTCCGCGCAGTGTTCAAAGATGCGGAACTTATGTTGCTATTACAGAGCAGAACCGCTCGTAGTAGAACAACAAAACTTTGGTTGGAAAGCCTTATTTTGACAATGTTCATCATGTGTTCATCGTCATCTTATTTTTCAGAGTTGAACGTGGCAGTTTGTTTTGCTTGTATGGCGTTTTACTTAATTTTCAACACATGTCATGTTATATTCGACGGTCGATTTTGTTGTGAAGGCAGTCCACCTTCTTTTCCTGGGTAGAACCAGTAATGTACATCTCCCGCCATCCGTAAGAATCGCCACTTCGGCAACGTCGTTAACCACTCGGTCACGGAGATGCCCATGAAAGTGGCAAACTGGCCTGAATATATATATATATATTAGCTCTACTTTCCGGATATATAAGATATTGTTTTATATTATTTGCGTTCAATGGAACATCGCCGAGAAAAAAATAATTGATGAAGCTAACAGCAGCCAAATTGTATAACATATGTTCACCGTTTCTAATGAGATATAGGGTCCTATAGCAACCACAGCGTCAGCACGCAATGGCATCATAGGTCCGCACTGTACTGCAAACATGGAGCAATAATTATACAACAAAAAAGACGAAATACAACAGAAATGGTGGTGAAGACAGGGATACCGACTTGGAACGGTCAGTAGGCCTACAGGTTAGCTTGAATCGATGTTATGTGTACACAATTCTCGCTATTATCCTGTCTTCAGCGCCCAAATAGACAAAACAGTGTAAACAAAACTACATCCCATCAAAAGGAATTCTCTAACAATAAAGTCCACATCCAGAGAAACTAACAAAAGAAACACTAAGATGTTGTTGTAAAGCTATATAAAATATAAAAAAAAAGAAACATCTCAGGATGTATCCAGAATTTTACTGAACAACCACAGCAGTTGCAACCAAAGAGAAAACCGATATAGGGTACGACTAGAAAACCCGAGGGACGAAAGTTCATGCTTACGGATGACGAGGTATTATGTAACTTACATATTTGAAGAATCCAAACTCAACATACACGATATAAACGGCTTTAACCAGCCAGGCCAAATGCAAAACTACAGTGTCGAATTAGAGTTACCAACTCACAATTTATTTTACGCATATCAATCACGAGTATTTTAAGAATCATTGAACAAATCTATACCTTTTAATTAGCACATGTACATTATTATATGACCTGCACACCTTGATAGCGTGTTAATACCGGTTTTGTAGTGTATTTTGTGCCGTTATTTGGCGGGATAGTTTCTTTAAGTGCTATTGAAAGGGTGATCGTGTCATGCGCCAATGCCATAGGTTGTCAGATGTGTTCATCAAAACAGCATGCATGAGATAAGACCATAGACCAGAGGTGGCTAAGGACAATAACCTCTGAGGTTGACCTAAAACCATCTGCTTTGAATATGTGGGCATTGAGTCTTCGTATACGCAGTCCCTAATCGCATGTCGATGATATCGGAAATCTTAATAAAGTATCGTTTGAGTCCAGACCCACGTAATAACGATCATCATCCAGACGGTATTACACACTTCTTCTCTTCCTCGCCATCTTGGCGACCACCTTGATATTTTAATTCACCTTATAGTTAAATTAAGGTCGGAAATGTATTTCTGGACCCCCCTAAGTCATAGGCAGACAATGGTTGTCCTAGCTAATGTAGAAGTCAAAATCAGCCATCTTGGATATTTTAATTTCCTCAATGGTGCCATCATATTTGGCATCATTCAATTTCTGAATTACTTCACCTGTTAGAAATAAACGCCATTGTCCGGACGACTATTTTGTGTCTTACTAAAATGGTGTTTGGCAACCAGACTAATTAGCAATATTACAAATATTCAGAAAGACTTTAAGGTATATCATCTGAACATTATTTTCCTGTGATGCGCATCGCACTGTCTATTGCAAAGCATATATCTTATTGTAACGTCGTCTCCTAGCAACTTACTACAGTTGAGTTCGTCCGATTCATCGTAGCAGTCATCGTTACCATCACAAACGTATGTCTTTGCGATACATCTCCCATTGTTACATAGGAATCCACCATCTTGGCAGGAGGCTAAACAATAAAATAGAGACGTGAACATTACAATGCATTTCATGACTTGTCGATTTTAACATACACTAAGATTACTAACAGTTGAAAAATAGTTTGTTAATGTAACTAGAATGCCACGGCCACATACTCGAGTATGTAGATCTATGGTTCTATCCAGAATAAACGAAATGATCTGATTCTACCACAAACAAATCGACCATTATATATGGCTTAAAATGTGCTAATGTATTTGTTTTGGTACTAACTCTTCCAGATCGCAGCCAGTCCAATTAAGGACATTTCCTACAGTTTCTTCATATTCTTTCACTTTTTTACTGTTTTAAGATTTGGTACATAGAACTGTCTATCCTAAGCATATTTCAGTTTTAAAAATAATAGGTCACGAGCTTGGATTCTGAGACACCTTATAATGAACATAATATCCATATTCCAATTTTTGGCAAAGTTTCCTATAACTTCAGCACAACCTAAATTAGGCAAAACAAATACATGATATATGTTAAAATAAATGGGAATATTACGTTTATTGCCTAGGAAAAATGGTAGATTTTGGTGGGGAAAAAGAAACATTTCCAGGTGAATAAAGTAATGCCAGCAAATATCTTGTACTTAAAGGTGAATGGCCACCCTTTTTGTAGTATTATCACAATTAATACATTTAACATTTAAAAATCATATGAACATTTGTTGATAGTCACGGAGAGAAACCGCTACTAAATAGTATGAGAGTGGACCTTTGGAAACGGCCGAACACGATAAATACGACATACTGCAGTCTCGGTTTGATTGAGACTGTTCATGAACGGTAGTGAAATATGCTTGCTACTGTTCACGCCCACTAGCCCTGGGTTGAGCAGAACTCAATATTCATAAAATCAATAGTACATAATTTTAACCATACCGTAGATACTACTTTTACCACTGCGTGACTGCACGGGAAAATGAGGTAATCTGAATTGTATAGCTGCACAAATATTGATAAATACATTTACCTGTGGATTAATTTACCTGTTCGAATTTTCGACGTCATCATTCTCGCTTTTCACAGATATTACAATATGTGAATTGTAAATATCTAGTGTTGTGTATTGATTTTGATTTAAATAAAAAATGATAGTTAGATAGATATTTTATTGATTTAAACTTTTACAGTTTCTCATCATTACATACATACATGTAATATGTAAGACATAATTATAATCACACGATAGGTTACACATATTTTTACACACTCATTTATAGTTCAATTTTCAATACATATACTCCTTAATTAAAATGGCTATATATTTATATCTTCATTAGCAAGGACAACGAATATAGTGTATATGGCTAGGTTGTTAGAAATCAATCCATTTCTGACCACATTTTTCTTCTTGGGATCTCATTGGATTAAATTATATGGGTTTAGCTATCGTAATGGCTGCTTTAAATTTAAATGACCATAAACAGTATTTTGACTTCTGGGCCATATGTAATATTAATAAATACTTAAAAGGGGATCCCTTGGAAGCAACAAACAAAAACAAGAGATAAAGTACAATACCTCATAAGACGTGATGTCGAGTGCAACACCTTAGCACGGCTTAAGCGATTTTCTCGTTACGACCGCCAAAAAACACTAAACAAACGCTAGTGTAAATGTCAATAAATACGGAAAAGGTGATTCCTTGAAAGCAACAAACACAAACAAGAGGTAAAAGTAGCAGACTCGGTTTTATTGGGTCTATTCATGAGAAGTAATGTCGAGGACAACACCTCGCATGCCTCCTAGCACCGGCTTAAGCGATATTCTACTTTAAAGCCACAAAGAGTGAACTTGATGATCCCAAAGGACCAGTAAGTAAGATACTGATTTGTAGTCGGGTCAACTTTTAACGGCCGCCACACAGCACTAAACCACACAGCACTAAACAAACGCTAGTGTGAACTAATTGCTAGATTTATGTTGAAGTAGTTTTTATTTTACAAACTACAAAAACAACATACTTGCTTTAAATGATAATCTTATTATTCGGCCCAATGGCTTGAACATCGTAGTTATTGCAACAGGCAATCATTAAGCAAATTTGTTTAACGTATGATGAATGTACTATCACGCTGTAGGTTGAATGGTGCTTTACGTCATTTTCAGCACATTTTATTAGGCTATATGACGGTTGATGTTTTCGTGATGAAGGCAGACGATCCTGTTTTTCCCTGGTCGTACAAAGTAGTACTGTATGACTCCCGTCAAACGATAGAATCATTCTCACATATAATTCCGGTTACCAGAGGGATTCCAACACATAACGGTGAGAGGCGAGGTTTCGTGTTATCAAGTGTGTATATCCTAAATTTCATTCCTGGATTAGGATGCGGGGTACGTATGGTTGAGTTATGTTAGATGTGTAGATGTGATTAAGGAATACAGTGAAATGAAAGCGGTAATGCATGCTCCTTTTGAAAGCGTAGCTCGTATGTTAACCAACAAGAACTATCAACAGAACACTAGTGCTCATAGGAATAGTAACTGAAACCGTTCCGCGCACTCTTCAAATATGCGGAGTTTTTGTTGCTTTTACGGAGCAAAACCGCTCGTAGTAGAACAACAACACTTTGGTTGGAAAGCCTTATTTTGCCAATGTTCATCATGCGTTCATCGTGATCTTATTTTTCAGAGTTGAACGTGGCAGTTTGTTTTGCTAGTATGGTGTTTTACGTAATTTGCAGCACATGTCAGGTTATATTCGACGGTCGATTTTGCTGTGGATGCAGTCCACTTACTTTTCCTGGTAGAACCAGTACTGTACATCTCCCGCCATCCATAAGAATCGACACTTTGGCAACGTCGTTTACCACTCGGTCACGGAGACGCCCATGAAAATGGCAGACTGGCCTGAATATATATATATTACCTGTTTTTTCCGGATATATAAGATATTGTTTTGTATTATTTGCGGTCAATGGAACATCGCCGAGAAAACAATAATTAAGGAAGCAAACAGCAGCCAAATGTTATAACATATGTCCACCGTTTCTAATGAGATATAGGGACCTATAGAAACCATAGCGTCAACACGCAATGGCATCGTAGGTCCGCACAAGGAGCATTATGTAATTATACAATAAAAAAGACGAAATACAACAGAAAGGGTGGTGAAGCTTGGAATGGTCAGTAGGCAATAAGGCCTGCAGGTTAGCTTGAATCGATTTTATGTGTACACAATCCTCGCTATTATCCTGTCTTCAGCGCCCAAATAAACAAAACAGTGTAAACAAAACTACATCCCATCGAAAGGAATTATCTAACAATAAAGTCCACATCCAGAGAAATTAACAAAAGAAACACTAAGATGTTGTTGTAAAGATATATAAAATATAAAAAAGGAACATCTCAGGATGTATCCCAGAATTTTACTGAACAACCACAGCAGTTACAGCCAAAGAGTAAACCGATCTAGAAAACCCGAGGGACGAAAGCTCATGCTTACGGATGACGAGGTATTATGTAACTTACATATTTGAAGAATCCAAACTCAATAGACACTATACAAACGGCTTTAACCAGCCAGGTCATACCCAAAACTACAGTGTCGAATTAGAGTTACTAACTCACAATTTATTTTACGAATATCAATCACGAGTATTTTAAGAATCATTGAATAAAACTTTACCTTTTTAACTAGCACATGCACATTATTATATGACCTGAACACCTGGATAGCGTTTCAATACCGGTTTTGTAGAGTATTTTTGCCGTTATTTGGCGGGATAGTTTCTTTAAGTGCTATCGAAAGGGTGATCATGTCATGCGCCAGTGCCATAGGTTGTAAGATGTGTTCATCAAAACAGCATGCATGAGATAAGACTATAGACCAGAAGTGGCTAAGGACAGGAATCTCTGAGGTTAAACTAAAGCCATCTTCTCTGAATAGGTGGGCATTGAGTCTTCGTATACGCAGTCCCTAATCGCATGTCGATGATATCGGAAATTTTATAAAAAATCATTTGAGTCCAGACCCACGTAATAACGATCATCATCCAGACGGTATTACACACTTCTTTTCCTCGCCATCTTGGCGACCACCTTGATATTTTAATTCACCTTATAGTTAAATTGAGGTCGGAAATGTATTTCTGGACCCCCCTAAACTTAGTCATATGCAGACAATAGTTGTCCTAGCTAATGTAGAAGTCAAAATACTGCCACTTAAATGATCTAGCAGCCATCTTGGATATTTTAATTAACAAATATTCAGAAAGACATTAAGGTATATCATCTGAGCATTATTTTCCTGCGATGCGCATCGCACTGTCTATTGCAAAGCATATAGCTTATTGCCACGTCGTCTCCTAGCAACTTACTACAGTTGAGTTCGTCCGATTCATCGTAGCAGTCATCGTTACCATCACAAACGTTTCTCGTTCTGATACAATTCCGATTGTTACATAGGAATGCATCATCTTGGCAGGAGGCTAAACAATAAAATAGAGACGTGAACATTACAATACATTTCTTGACTTGTCGATTTTAACATACACTAAGATTACTAACAGTTGGAAAAGAGTTTGTTCATGTAACTAGAAGGCCACGGCCACATACTCGAGTATGTAGATCTATGGTTCTATCCAGGATAAACGAAATGATCTGATTCTACCACAGACAAATCGACCATTATATATGGCTTAAAATGTGCTATTGTATTTGTATTGGTACTTACTCTTCCAGATCGCCGCCAGCAAATTAAGGACATTTCCCACAGTTTCTTCATATTCTTTCACTTTTTTACTGTTTTAAGATTTGGTACATAGAACTGTCTATCTTAAGCATATTTCAGCTTTAAAAATAATAGGTCACGAGCTTGGATTCTGAGACACCTTATAATGAACATAATATCCATATTCCAATTTTTGGCAAACTTTCCTATAACTTCAGCACAACCTAAATTAGGCAAATAACAAGAAATTTAGTAGTAAACATCACATCGAATTATTCATTTTATTCAAGCTCAATATATATATGATCCTGTTATATGTATATATGAAGAAAAATACATGAAATATGTGACAAAAATGGGAATATTACCTTTATTGCCTCGGAAAAAATGGTAGATTTTAGTGGGGAAAAAGAGACATTTCGAGGTGAATAAAGTAATGGAAACAAATATCTTGTACTTAAAGGTGAATGGCCACCCTTTTTGTAGTATTATCAATTAATAAATTTAACTTTTTAACATCATATGAACATTTGTTGATAGTTACGGAGAGAAACCGCTACTAAATAGTATGAGAGTGGACCTTTGGAAACGGCCGAACACGATAAATACGAAATATTGCAGTCTCGGTTTGATTGAGACTGTTCATGAACGGTAGTGAAATATGCTTGCTACTGTTCACGCACCCTAGCCTCGGGTTGAGCAGAACTCAATATTCATAAAATCAATAGTACATAATTTTAACCATACCGTAGATACTACTTTTACCACTGCGTGACTTCACGGGAAAATGAGGTAAATCTGAATTGTATAGCTGCACAACTATTGCCAGATAATTGATAAATACATGTACCTGTGAATTAATTTACCTGTTCAAAGTTTTCGACGTCATCAAATAAAATCTTATTCTCGCTTTTCACAGATATTTCAATGTGTGAATTGTAAATATCTATTGTTGTTATTGATTTTGATTTAAATAAAGAATGATAGATAGATAGATATTTTATTGATTTAAACTTTTACAGTTTCTCATCATTACATACATACTATGTAATACATAATTATAATCACACGATAGGTTACTCATATTTCTACATACTCATTTATAGTTCTATTTTCAATACATATACTCCTTAATTAATCATAGATCATATCAATCACACATGTTAATCAATAATCCAAGAATATCTAAAAACTAAAGGAATTATATATAAAATAACAATTTAAGTGGGGATGTTCTTGAATATGCTTTAAGAAATAATATTTAGTATAGAACATCTGACAGTAACTGCCTCTGACAAATGTTTACTTAAATTATAAAGTTCTTTTTTCTTTGAAGATTGCAGCAGTGTTACAAATTTAAACATAATTAGCCTTCATATGTAATATTTTCTGATATATTTCTTTTTAATATCATTTTAAGCTGTACAAATTAAAACAAAGTGAAATTCGTCTTCAATTTCAGTTGAATTACATATTTGACAAATTCTTTCATTTTTTTAAATCATATGTCTGTCATAACGACCTGTCTTAATTCTAAAGCTATGTGAAGATAAACGCAATTTAGTAAAAACACTTTTTGTACATAAAATATGCAGATTGTTTTCATATTCAAAATTATCTTTAACATGTCTATACAAATTTGATAATACTCAACTATCTTGCAGATCAGTGATCCATTTTTGATTAAAGCAATCCACCAACCTCTGTTTAAAGCTAGATACAAAATGTTGATGCTTCACCCTTAACGGATCATCCCATATATACATAAAGCCATACGTATTAAGCAGAGACGTTACAGTGGAAAACCATTTTCACAATCAGATAATGAAGATTTATATATAGATGATAAAATATTCCGTTGTAACTAATTTCAACCAATATCTAACTATTCTAGTATATCTTCTGATAAATAATTGATAACTCCCAAATTAACAATAAACACCAGCATTACTCGTTGTCAGTTTTACTATTTGCATGTTTTTGCAAAACTTGAGATGAATTCTCTCTATCTCGTTCGAATATGTGAAATCCCTCACTTCACAGCCGTAACTGAGTATTGATGAGACAAAGCATCAAATAATTGAAGGGATATTTTAGGTTTTAGTTCAGTTTTTCTTATGTTTACAGTTAAAAGATTCATAGCTTTTAATTCTTTGCCGTACATAGCCTGTTGATTTAACGTATAAGAATCTGTATAGTTAAATACAAATCCAAGATAACTAAAGTCATCAGAAAACTCTAATAATGCTCCGTTATAAGAAACATTTTCATCAACGGTTACTGTACCTCTTTTACTTAAAACTATAACCTTTTGTTTCCGCATTTACTTCCAGGCCCCAAGTTTCACAATATTCATATAGACGATTTAAGCTCATTTGCAGATCTTGCGGAGTAGTACCTATTAAAACCATATCTTCAGCAAAAGCAGTGAAATTAAAGAAATGTCAAATTTATATAACTCTAACCACATTACATTTCTATGAATAAAATCAAACTCTATTTTAAGGTCTATAAAAGCACAATAAAGCCGTATTTTATTGTTTGGAGTTTTTTCAATATACTACGAAGCGCCAAAATTGCACCTATCGTTGATAGGCCTTTCAATAAAGCAAAATTGTGCAGCCGATACAGTATTATTAATCTCACACCATTTATTAATCCGGGTGTTCAAAATACTTGTAAAACGTTTTCGCATACAACTTACTAGAGTTATTTCCCTGTAGTTATTAACCACGTATTTATCAACTCGCTTGTGCAACGGGATTATAAAACCTTTAGTCCATTCATCCAGTTGAGATAAAGTATTCATTTAAAATACTATCTCCAGAAATTCTGTGTTTGTTTAAGGCACGAATTGCTGACTCAACTTCGCTTATCGAGTTCTTTAAATATTGCATCGCCATCATTAAAATTATGATTATTGTTAAAACCCACACTTTTATATCCGTCAACAGTTTTATAAAGTATGAACTAAATTTATCCATAGAAATATCAGTATTGTTACGTTTTCTTTTAATAAATAGTTTCCAAAACTCACGCGGATAAGAATGGCGCATTTTTTCTATTTCTGTTTTTTTTTAAATAAACATAAACAAGTTCATGAAACAAAATATGGTCGGAGAACTTTAAAGGTAAGGAAATAAAATCACATGTACCATACTCGTTTCTGAGAAAAAGGCAGTTATCACACTATTTTTTTTTTAAAATATATGGGTTTTGGAATAAAATAAACACAGACACTTTTCTTTATTGTTAAGTTCTACATAATCCGATTTTATTTAAATGGATTTCAATTGTATAAAAATAGTATACAGTCAACAAGTCAGTAGTATTTAATGTTTCAAGTTAATTTTTACCTTTCACGCAGACATTTATGCGCCAAGTATGAAAGTGCTATAGCGGCTAAACTAATAAATCTCTCTGTGATCTGTATCAAAATACTGAACATATACTTGATTTTGTTGTATCAACAAATACGTTCATTATTCAGTAAACAGTTAATTAGGTTCATAATAATGAAATCTAGTGAAAAATATACCAAAGTTTGAAAAAGTATTTTATTTGTGTACGTCTCTCTTAGAGAGGTATGCGCGAAAAAAGATGCGCATAATACACTGTAGGAAATGTCCTTAATATATAGCGTTTGACAAACAAGGTTTGTCATCGATTGTCTATTGGAAAGCATACTAAGTTATTGTCACGTCATATTGTAACAACTTACTACAGTTGACTTCATCCGATCCATCGGAGCAGATTTTGATACCATTGCAAACGAAGCTCGACTTGATCGATTTTCCATCTTGACACAAACCTATATAATAAAATAAAAACTATTATAATTAATGTTATGTATTGTCGATATTAACAGATAAAAACAGTACTGAGAGAAAGAAAACACCAAAGGATAACCATTCTAAAGCTATATACTTTAAATGTTACAACAAAATCTTAATAATGTAAAATGTATATAGTAAAATGCGTGATATTTAGCTCGGATCATAGATGCCGTAGGGCGTCGTCTGTCCGTAAAATTCTTCTGCCGAAACTTCTCTGAAACAACATGTATTTTCATGAAACTTTACAGCAATCCTACTTTTGATGTGTACTGGTTCCAATAAAAGTCAGGTTGACCGTTTGAATGGTGTTTTACACCAGTTTTCGAAAATGTTATGACGGTCATTTTATGTGATAGAGCATTTTTCTTGGGTAGAACCTACCATTTTATACCGCATAGTGCACAGAGCATTGATACAGTTTTATATACCCTAGAATATAGCTACCAACATCCATACAGATGTAGTCTATATCTGTCATCTGACATTTAAATACACACCAATGTAGTGTTAGAAAGCTGTAAAGCACTACTAATACGCATATCGATACAGGCAAACAATGTCCCTTTAAACGTAAGTATGCTTCAGGAGGCGTCGTATAGCCTATCCTCCTACAGATACAGGTAATGCATGTAATGAACAAAGTACACACCCACCCTTTGTAAAGAACCTAGAGGCAACTGGCTTCGAATTACCCACTTCCACACAAATTCAGGCAGTACCTGTCATGTTTCACCTAAGACCAAACGTAAATCTGTGTATAGAACATAGACACAACATGTTTCAATATACACAGTCCCATAAATATACAGGGCATACCTGTTACTCGTAAGACTACACCCAGAATGGATTATATCTAAAAGAAATATAAAAAGATTGGACAGGGAAAGTAGCATTCAAGGAGGACAGTAAACCACAAAACACAGAAACAAACACGCAAACAGACAAACAAGAAGGCAAAAGCAATAATAAATGCAAACGACATCACAAACACAAAAAGGGTTGACAATAGGGCTACCGCCTTGGAACGGTCAGTGGCAAAGTAGGCCACTGGGGGTTTAAACCGGTTCTAGGGTGCACCAAACCTCACACTTACCCTACTGTCATCCCATTAAAACAGGACAGTGTAAATAAAGAAATCCCCGCCTTGATCTAATCTCTAACCAACAAGGCAGCATCAATAGGCAATATAAGTAAAACACAAATATGCTCGTGTAAATATAATACAAAAAAAAACAATAGCCTAGAAAGCCACAATGAAGGTACTCAGTGACTTTGCAGAAGCCAGAGCAGTAAGAGAATAAACCATTAAGGGCACGACAAGAAAGATCATGGACAAACATCAAACGCCACCGTCCGAATGGGCTTTAGGTAGGCGTCATCATAGGGTCCATAGCCTGTCTGGTCATCGTACAGTTAAAGAGGAAAGCATAGTGGCGAACTGTAAAAGGGTCCACCACCAAGCATGCAATACGTTGCAAAATGATAGGGTCATAACCTCTTTTGATAACTTTTTAACAAGTTTAACAAAGATAGTATGAAAGTGATCATGACCTAGAATCTTACGAAGTTTATAAATCACATCACCATAGAAGTCAGGTTGTGATAGTCCTTGTCGCAGAAGAGTCCTTAAATTACTTAGTTCACCTTCTTATAAAAAGATTTAAACAAAAAATATAGTGAATAAGGAAAATTGATTTGTACTTATTGAATTATTCCAGAAATCAGCAGTTACTGTTACAGTTCTTTTTCATTATATTTTTTCCATATTTTTTGCTGATACCAAATTGCCACCCTTGAAAATAAAAGATGGCCGCCAAGATGGCAGCCGAGGCATTACAATGGCAACATCTTGATTTCTTCGTGAACTAGGGCACTCATGTTGGTGTCTATGACTAGGTTTTAGGGATCAAGGAATCCATTTCCGACCTCACTTTAGTTATTAAGTAAATTCAAATATCCAAGATTGCTGCGCTGGCATTAAAATGACAATATCTTGACTTTTTATTGCGCTAGAAAAATCATTTGGTGTGTATTATTAGGTTTTGTGGGTCAATAATTTCATTTATAAGGTAAATACAAAGACAAGACGGTCACAAAGCTGGCAGCAATTGCATTAAAATGGCTATATATTTATATCTTCATTAGCAAGGACAACGAATATAGTGCATATGGTAAGGTTGTTAAGAATCAATCCATTTCTGACCACATTTTTCTTCTTGGGTTAAATTATATGGGTTTAGCTAACGTAATGGCTGCTTTAAATTTAAATAGGACCATGAACAGTATTTTGACTTCTGAGCCATATGTAATATTAATAAATACTGAAAAGGGGATCCCTTGGAAGCAACAAACAAAAACAAGAGATAAAAGTACATTACCTCATAAGAAGTGATGTCGAGTGCAATACCTTAGCACCGGCTTAAGCGATATTCTCGTTACGACCGCCAAAAAGCACTAAACAAACGCTAGTGTAAATGTCAATAAATACGGAAAAGGTGATGCCTTGAAAGCAACAAACACAAACAAGAGGTAAAAGTAGCAGACTCGGTTTTATTGGGTCTGTTCATGAGAAGTAATGTCGAGGACAACACCTCGCATGCCTCCTAGCACCGGCTTAAGCGATATTCTATTTTAAAGTCACAAAGGGTGGACTTGATGATCCCAAAGGACCAGTAAGTAAACTACTGATTTGTAGTCGGGTCAACTTTTTACGGCCGCCACACAGCACTAAACCACACAGCACTAAACAAACGTTAGTGTGAACTAATTGCTAGATTTATGTTGAAGATATTTTTATTATACAAACTACAAAAACAAAATACTTGCTTTAAATGAAATCTTATTATTCGGCCCAATGGCTTGAACATCGTACTTATAGCAACAGGCAATCATTAGCCAAATTTGTTTAACGTATGATGAATGTACTATCACGCGGTAGGTTGAATGGTGCTTTACGTCATTTTCAGCACATGTTATTAGGCTATATGACGGTTGATGTTTTCGTGATGAAGGCAGACGATCCTTTTTTTCCCTGGTCGTACAAAGTACTTTATAACTCCCGTCAAACGAAAGAATCATTCTCACATATAATTCCGGTTACCAGAGGGATTCCAACACATAACGGTGAGAGACGAGGTTTCGTGTTATCATGTGTGTATATCCTAAATTAATTTCATTCCTGGATTAGGATGCGGGGTACGTATGGTTGAGTTGTGTTAGATGTGTAGATGTGATTAAGGAATAAAGTGAAATGAAAGCGGTAATGCATGCTCCTTTTGAAAGCGTAGCTCGTATATTAACCAACAAGAACTATCAACAGAACACTAGTGCTCATAGGATAGTCACTGAAACCGTTCCGCGCACAGTTCAAATATGCGGAGCTTATGTTGCTATTACGGAGCAAAACCGCTCGTAGTAGAACAACAAAACTTTGGTTGGAAAGCCTTATTTTGCCAATGTTCATCATGTGTTCATCGTGATCTTATTTTTCAGAGTTGAACGTGGCAGTTTGTTTTGCTTGTATGGTGTTTTACGTAATTTTCAACACATGTCAGGTTACATTCGACAGTCGATTTTGTTGTGGAGGCAGTCCACTTACTTTTCCTGGGTAGAACCAGTACTGTACATCTCCCGCCATCCGTAAGAATCGACACTTCGGCAACGTCGTTAACCACTCGGTCACGGAAACGCCCATGAAAGTGGCAGACTGGCCTGAATATATATATATTACCTGTACTTTCAGGATATATAAGATATTGTTTTATATTATTTGCGTTCAATGGAACATCGCCGAGAAAACAATAATTAAGGAATCAAACAGCAGCCAAATGTTATAACATATGTTCACCGTTTCTAATGAGATATAGGGACCTATAGAAACCACAGCGTCATCGTAGGTCCACACAAGGAGCATTATGTAATTATACAATAAAAAGACGAAATACAACAGAAAGGGTGGTGAAGCTTGGAACGGTCAGTAGGCAATAAGACCTACAGGTTAGCTTGAATCGATTTTATGTGTACACAACCCTCGCTATTATCCTGTCTTCAGCGCCCAAATAGACAAAACAGTGTAAACAAAACTACATCCCATCAAAAGGAATTATCTAACAATAAAGTCCACATCCAGAGAAACTAACAAAAGAAACACTAAGATGTTGTTGTAAAGCTATATAAAATATAAAAAAAGGAACATCTCAGGATGTATCCAGAATTTTACTGAACAACCACAGCAGTTACAGCCAAAGAGAAAACCGATCTAGAAAACCCGAGAGACGAACGCTCATGCTTACGGATGACGAGGTATTACGTAACTTACATATTTGAAGAATCCAAACTCAATAAACACTATACAAACGGCTTTAACCAGCCAGGTCAAACCCAAAACTACAGTGTCGAATTAGAGTTACCAACTCACAATTTATATATATTATTATATGACCTGAACACCTGGATAGCGTTTTAATACCGGTTTTGTAGTGTATTTTTTGCCGTTATTTGGCGGGATAGTTTCTTTAAGTGCTATCGAAAGGGTATCATGTCATGCGCCAATGCCATAGGTTGTCAGATGTGTTCATCAAAACAGCATGCATGAGATAAGACCATAGACCAGAAGTGGCTAAGGACAAGAATCCCTGAGGTTGAACTAAAGCCATCTTCTCTGAATAGGTGGGCATTGAGTCTTCGTATACGCAGTCCATAATCGCATGTCGATGATATCGGAAATCTTAATAAAAAATCGTTTGAGTCCAGACCCACGTAATAACGATCATCATTCAGACGGTATTACACACTTCTTCTCTTCCTCGCCCCACCTTGATATTTTAATTCACCTTATACATGTAGTTAAATTGAGGTCGGAAATGTATTTCTGGACCCCCCTAAACTTAGTCATATGCAGACAATGGTTGTCCTAGCTAATATAGAAGTCAAAATACTGCCACTTAAATGATCTGGCAGCCATCTTGGATATTTTCATTTTCTTAAGGGTGCCATCATATGTGGCATCATTCAATTTCTAAATTACTTCACCTGTTAGAAATAATCACCATTGTCTGGACGACTATTTTGTGTCTTGACTACAATGGTGTTTGGCAACCAGACTAATTAGCAATATTACAAATATTCAAAAAGACATTAAGGTATATCATCTGAGCATTATTTTCCTGTGATGCGCATCGCACTGTCTATTGCAAAGCATATAGCTTATTGCCACGTCGTCTCCTAGCAACTTACTACAGTTGAGTTCGTCCGATTCATCGTAGCAGTCATCGTTACCATCACAAACGTTTCTCGATTTGATACAATTCCCACTGTTACATAGGAATGCACCATCTTGGCAGGAGGCTAAACAATAAAATAGAGACGTGAACATTACAATACATTTCATGACTTGTCGATTTTAACATACACTAAGAATGCTAAAAGTTGGAAAAGAGTTTGTTCATGTAACTAGAAGGCCACGGCCACATACTCGAGTATGTAGATCTATGGTTCTATCCAGGATAAACGAAATAATCTGATTCTACCACAAACAAATCGACCATTATATATGGCTTAAAATGTGCTATTGTATTTGTATTGGTACTAACTCTTCCAGATCGCCGCCAGCAAATTAAGGACAATTCCCACAGTTTCTTCATATTCTTTCACTTTTTTACTGTTTTAAGATTTGGTACATAGAACTGTCTATCCTAAGCATATTTCAGCTTTAAAAATAATAGGTCACGAGCTTGGATTCTGAGACACCTTATGATGAACATATTATCCATATTCCAATTTTTGGCAAACTTTCCTATAACTTCAGCACAACCTGAATTAGGCAAATACCAAGAAATTTAGTAGTAAAAATCACATCTAATTATTCATTTTATTCAAGCTGAATATATATATGATCCTGTTATATGTATATATGAAGAAAAATACATGAACTATGTGAAAAAAATGGGAATATTACCTTTATTGCCTCGGAAAAAATGGTAGATTTTGTTGGGGAAAAAGAGACATTTCGAGGTGAATAAAGTAATGCAAGCAAATATCTTGTACTTAAAGGTGAATGGCCACCCTTTTTGTAGTATTATCAATTAATATATTTAACTTTTAAACATCATATGAACATTTGTTGATAGTTACGGAGAGAAACCGCTACTAAATAGTATGAGAGTGGACCTTTGGAAACGGCCGAACACGATAAATACGAAATATTGCAGTCTCGGTTTGATTGAGACTGTTCATGAACGGTAGTGAAATATGCTTGCTACTTTTCACGCACCCTAGCCCCGGGTTGAGCA
This sequence comes from Cyrtodaria siliqua, assembly GCA_037043455.1. Lineage (NCBI taxonomy): Eukaryota > Metazoa > Mollusca > Bivalvia > Adapedonta > Hiatellidae > Cyrtodaria > Cyrtodaria siliqua. Next base: position 117,159 of record JAWPHD010007394.1, read on the forward strand.
GAACTCAATATTCATAAAATCAATAGTACATAATTTTAACCATACCGTAGATACTACTTTTACCACTGCGTGACTGCACGGGAAAATGACGTAAATCTGAGTTGTATAGCTGCACAACTATTGCCAGATAATTGATAAATACATTTACCTGTGGATTAATTTACCTGTTCAAAGTTTTCGACGTTATCAAATAAAATCTTATTCTCGCTTTTTACAGATTATACAATGTGTGAATTGTTAATATCTATTGTTGTGTATTGATTTTGATTTAAATAAAGAATGATAGATAGTTAGATATTTTATTGATTTAAATTTTACAATTTCTCATCATTACAAACATAATATGTAATAAATAATTATAATCACACGATAGGTTACACATATTTCTACACACTCATTTATAGCTCAATTGTCAATACATATACTCCTTAATTAATCATAGATCATATCAATCACACATTTTAATCAATAATCCAAGAATATACAAAATAACAATTTAAATGAGAATGTTCTTGAATATGCTTAAAGAAATAATATTTAGAATAGAACATCTGACAGTAACTGCTTCTGACAAATATTTACTTAAAGTATAAAGTTCTTTTTTCTTTGAATATTGTAGAAATGTTATAAATTTAAACATATTTGGCCTTTGTATGCAATATTTTCTGATATATTTCTTTTTAATATCATTTTAAGCTGTACAAATTAAAATAATTGAAATTCGTCTTCAATTTCAGTTGAATAACATATTTGACAAATTCTTTAATTTTTTTAAATCATATGTCTATCATAACGACCTGTCTTAATTCTTAAGCTATGTGAAGATAAACGTAATTTAGTAAAAACACTTTTTGTACATAAAATATGCAGATAGTTTTCATATTCAAACTTATCTTTAACATGTCTATACAAATTTGATAATACTCTAATTTCTTGCAGATCAGTGATCCATTTTTGAATAAAGCAATCCACCAACCTCTGTTTAAAGCTAGATACAAAATGTTGATGCTTCACCCCTAACGGATCATCCCATACATACATAAAGCCATACGTATTAAGCAGAGACTTTACAGTGGAAAATCATTTTCACAATCAGATAATGAAGATTTATATATAGATGATAAAATGTTCCGTTGTAACTAATTTCAACCAATATCTAACTATTCTAGTATATCCTCTGATAAATAATTGATAACTCCCCAATTAACCATAAACACCAGCATTACTCGTTGTCAGTTTTACTATTTGCATGTTTTTGCAAAACTTGAGATGAATTCTCTCTATCTCCTTCGAATTTGTGAAACCCCTCACTTCACAGCCGTAACTGAGTATTGATGAGACAAAGCATCAAATAATTGAAAGGATATTTTAGGTTTTAGTTCAGTTTTTCTTATGTTTACAGTTAAAAGATTCATAGCTTTTAATGCTTTGCCGTACATAGCCTGTTGATTTAATGTATAAGAATCTGTGTAGTTAAATACAAATCCAAGATAACTAAAATAATCCGAAACCTCTAATAATGCCCCGTTATAAGAAACCTTTTCATCAAGGGTACTCTACCTCTTTTACTTAAAACTATAACCTTTTGTTTCCGCATTTACTTCCAGGCCCCAAGTTTCACAATATTCATATAGACGATTTAAGCTCATTTGCAGATCTTGCGGAGTAGTACCTATTAAAACCATATCATCAGCAAAAGCAGTGAAATTAAAGAAATGTCATATTTATATAACTCTAACCACATAACATTTCTATAAATAGAAGCAAACTCCTTTTGAAGGTCTATAAAAGCACAATAAAGCCGTATTTTATTGTTTAGAGTTTTTCAAATATACTACGAAGCGCCAAAATTGCAACTATCGTTGATAGGCCTTTCAATAAAGCAAAATTGTGCAGCCAATACAGTAATATTAATCTCACACCATTTATTAATCCGGGTGTTCAAAATACTTGTGAAACATTTTCTCATACAACTTACTAGAGTTATTTCCCTATAGTTATTAATCACGTATTTATCACCTCGCTTGTGCAAAGGGATTATAAAACCTTTATTCCATTCATCCGGTTGAGATAAAGTATTCAAATAAAATTAAAATACTAACTCCAGAAATTCTGTGTTTGTTTAGGGCACGAATTGCTGACTCAACTTCGCTTATCGAGTTCTGTAAATATTGCATCGCCATCATTAAAATTATGATTATTGTTAAAACCCACAATTTTATATCCGTAAACAGTTTATAAAATATGAACTAAATTCATCCATAGAAATATCAGTATTGTTACGTTTTCTTTTAATAAATAGTTTTCAAAACTCACGTGGCTAAGAATGGTGCATTTTTTCTATTTCTGTTTTTTTTAAATAAACATAAACAAGTTCATGAAACAAAATATGGTCGGAGAACTTTAAAGGTAAGGAAATAAAATCACATGTCACCTTACTCGTTTCTGAGAAAAAGGCAGTTATCACAATATTTTGTTTTTAAAATATATGGGTTTTGGAATAAAAAAACACAGACATTTTTCTTTATTGTTAAGTTCTACATAACCCTATTTTATTTAAATAGATTTCAATTGTATAAAATAGTATACAGTCAACAAGTAGTATTTAATGTTTAACGTTAATTTTTACCTATCACTCAGACATTTATGCGCCAAGTATGAAAGTGCTATAGCGGCTAAACTAATAAATCTCTCTGTGATCTGTATCAAAATACTGAAACTATACTTGATTTTATTGTATCAACAAATACATTCATTATTCAGTAAACAGTTAATTAGGTTCATAATAATGAAATCTAGTGAAAAATATACCAAAGTTTGAAAAAGTATTTTATTTGTGTACGTCTCTCTTAGAGAGGTATGCGCGAAAAAGATGCGCATAATACACTGTAGGAAATGTCCTTAATATATAGCGTTTGACAAACAAGGTTTGTCATCGATTGTCTATTGGAAAGCATACTAAGTTATCGTCACGTCATATTGTAACAACTTACTACAGTTGACTTCATCCGATCCATCGGAGCAGCCTTTGATACCATTGCAAACGAAGCTCGACTTGATCGATTTCCCATCTTGACATGTGAAGCGGGCTATATAATAAAATAAAGACTATTATAAATAGTATTATGTATTGTCGAAATTAACAGATAAAAACAGTACTGAGAGAGAGAAAACAACAAAGGATAACCATTCTAAAGCTATATACTTTAAATGTTACAACAAAGTTTTAATAATGTAAAATGTGTATAGTAAAATGCGTGATATTTAGATCGGATCATAGATGCCGTAGGGCGTCGTCTGTCCGTAAAATTATTCTGGCGAAACTCCTCTGAAACAACTTATGTATTTTCATGAACCTTTACAGCAATCCTACTTTTGATTTGTACTGGTTCCAAATAAAAGTCAGGTTGACCGTTTGAATGGTGTTTTTCGAAAATGTTATGACGGTAATTTTATGTGGTAGAGCATTTTTCCTGGGTAGAACCAGTTCAGTATAAATCCCGCCATCCGTAACAATTTACACTTTGTCCAATTTCTAGTCATGTCAGATAGATGTTTTCCTAATGTGATATAACTCTATCTTACATGACAATTTACTCTTACGTGAAAAGTCATGAAATCGCTTTGGTGACGTCGCCTTGTTCTATCGTAAAATCAAATACATTCATTGAAATATGTCTGTAATCTACTCACATGCATAAAGATACAGGCCATACCTGTCACTTCTCACGTAATAATACACCCACGAACTACCAGAAGGCTTCAAGTAGCCCAAACTAATATAGATACAGGACATACCTACCATTTTATACCGCATAGTGTTCAGAGCATTGATACAGTTATATATACCCTAGAATATAGCTACCAACATCCATACAGATGCAGTCTATATATGTCACCTGACATTTAAATACACGCCCACGTAGTGTTAGAAAGGTGTAAATCACTACTAATACGCAAACCGATACATGCAAAAAATGTCTCTTTAAACGTAAGTGTGCTTCAGGAGGCGTCATATATCCTATCCTCCTACAGATACATTTAATGCATGTAATGAACAAATAAGTACACACCCACCCATTGTAAAGAACCTAGAGGCAACTGGCTTCAAATTACCCACTTCAACACAGATTTAGGCCGTACCTGTCATGTTACACCTAAGACCAAACGCAAATCTTTGTATAGAACATAGACACAACATGTTTTAATATACACAGTCCCATACATATACAGGTCATACCTATTACTCGTAAGACTGCATCCAAGATGGATTATATCTAAGTTCACCCTCTTATAAAAAGATTTAACCAAAAACATAGTGAATAAGAAAAAAATGATATGTACTTATTGAAATATTCCAGAAATCAGCAGTTACTGTTTCAGTTCTTTTTCATTATATTTTTTCCATGTTTTTTGTCAAAAGGCCCACTTCCCTCCCTCCCCCTCCCTCCCTCCCTCCCACTCACTCATTCACTCACTCACTCATTCAAAACTCAACATTTCAGAAATCGGATGTTTTATTTAATATCACTATACCAAATCGTTTACACACAAATAAACACATTTAGGGATTCACAAGGGACAAGTATCATTACACTTAAATAAATGATGAATTTGCGTTTAATATGCATTAAAATACACAAACACACACAGAAACAAAGAACAAATTTACAGATGAATAAAAGGCCAAATAAGTCATCACAAACACAAAAGGGTTGACAATAGGGCTAAGTTGCGATATAAAAGATCAGGTAAAACAAGAGGCCCGAGAGGGCCTGTGGACCCTCTACTGGCTAAAACGGCTCTTATATGGTAAAGATCAGATAAAAATGAAGTGACTATAGATTTAACAAAGGAAAATATAATGTAGAATTTTTCGACAAATCAAGGGTCATAACTCTGTCGTTACTAACAAGATATAGCTGGTTTTGGAAATAGTCCAAGATTTCATTGATATACCCCGCTTTGCACAACTAGCCATCATACAGAGGCTTCCTGCCAAATTTCATAGAAATCCAACAAGCCGTTTAGGAGGAGTAGCGCCGTCAGGAAATTTAAAGCAAAAATGTGAAAAGACCATAACTCCATAAAAATTAAGCGAACTGAGCAAATGCGCGATATTCACAACTGGACATCTTACCGATGCTTCCTGCCAAGTTCGAAATCCAGGAGGAGTAGCGCCGACAAGAAATTTAAAGTAAATGGCAAGGGGCTATAACTCCATCAAAACGAACCCGAAAAAAACGCAATAGGCACAACTAGAAATCATAGCTTCCTGTTAAGTTTCGTCCAATCCAACAATGTTAACAAAAAAAAAAAGGAAAAAAAGTATTAATTAAAAATAAATCAAATCAAAAAAATATATATATATAAACAAAAAAAAAAATACTGAAAAAAATAAATCCAAATGAATCAATTCAAAAACATTTAAAAAAATAAAATGCAAAAAAATAAATTTTAAAAAAATAAATAAATAAAAAATAATCAAAAAATAAACATTTAAAAAAAAAAGTTAATTATAAATTATATAAAAATAATAAAACGAAAAAGTAAAAACATCTGGTAAAGATTGGTAAAGATCAGATGAAAAATGAAGGCCCTATCGTATTATTAGGCAAACATAGCATTTTTAACGAAATCAAGGGCCATTACTCCGCTGTTACTGGTCTGATCTGGCTGGTTTCAAATTATTTCGAGCTTTATTTGATATAACAATCTGGTAAAGTTGGGTAAAGACCGAATGAAAAATGAAGGTCCTATCGTCTTAACGAGGCAAAATATAGCATTTTTAACTAATGCAAGGGCCAGAACTCCACTGTTACTGGTTAGATCTAGCTAATTTTCGAACCACTCCGAGCTTTCATTAATATTAATAGTCTGCTGAAATTTGGTAAAGATCGGATGAAAAACGAAGGCCCTATCGTCTTAACGAGATCAAAGTTAACAGACGACAGACGACGGACGGACGACACACCATCCCATAAGCTCTGCTGGCCCATGGCCAGTAGAGCTAAACAAAAAGAAAAAATCAAGAAATTTCGTCTCATCCACTACTGGTACTGGTAAACCATTTGTTGTAAGATGATGGTCTTCATGATGTTTACTTAGTTGTCAAACATGCATACAACTACTTTTAGATTTTGAAAATTGTTAAACCATCTGGCCAGGCATGAATTTAGTGAGACATTGTTGTAAGTCTCTAACAGTGGTCATGTTTTGGCACGATAACATATAAAAAAGTGCTCAACATATAGAGAACAATCCACACCAGGATTAATGCATTGCACTATGCTACTAACTTTGTATTAAATCGGGTGACAGAGAGAATACTGCACTGTGGCTCACCCATATACTGTTGATGGATTCAAATCCGCAGTGGTGAGTGGCGAGAACGTTTGAACGCATATAGTTCTCCCTCTAGAACACGGATGGGCTGAGTATTAGCTAGAGGAAAGAATAGTCTATGAATAATAAACTGCAGCATTCAATTAAACCTTAAATCGGAGAGTCGTGTCCTTCTTATAGATAATTTGTCGAGAGGAAGTTGTTTAGCTGGTGCAAAATAGGGCAGATACACTATACCCACAAATGTGTGTAGTCTACATCATTTTTTTTTAATGTGTATGAAAGGTCTCACGCAGCCTTGCAATGGAAATAACGCAATATTTAGCGCAGTGAACGATGGTTGGTTCACGACAAATTAGCAAAATTATTTATATTTAGTGGCCGATCATCATTTTCACATCTCCCGAGTTAAATTGTCCGCACGGTTTTACACAACTCTGGCAAGCGAGAATGTCCGTTCACAAGACAATATATGGATATGCCCATTTTCATTTTTAGGTAGAGTTGGAAATTGTGTATAAAACAGTGAGTCTATTATAAACCCTTTGATGCTGGCGGCATTCTTTCCAAGTTGACTCGGATCACTGTATAACGTAAAGGCCTACGTGACAATTAGCAGATGTTGAATTTCCCCATTCATGTTTCATAAAAATAGTATTCAAATTGTTGAGATGAACACTGTAAATCATTATGGGTTTGCATATTTGAAAATGCTGCTCTGTTTAAATATTAAATCAGTCGTCATACTTTATCTATTTATGATCAGAAGCTGTAGTGTATTGTTTACATTAAACAGGTTCGAGATTGATGGCCACTATTAATTTCTAATAGTCAGTTCCTGCTGGAAACTAACGGTATATGAGAGATCTGTAGTGCGACCTGGCTGAGTAACCTTTCTGGTAGTGTGGAATAGGCTGAATACTAGGAGGCCATCGGTAAGAACGGTTCTATTTAATGCGGAATTAATGGGCCATATAAACATCAAATATGTTTCAAAAGTTGCGTTTGAAGATTTCCTAAATAAATGCATCTTTTATAACAGAACACAGTACAGCGATACGACTGATGATCAAAAGCGTTGAAGAACAGGCACACACAGAATAATATAGTTATCCCTTTAAACATAGTTATCCCTTTTATTGTAATAACCATCTTTTAGAAGTGACATATTAATTTAAGAATAGTTGTAAGTTATATAGTTATAAAACATGTTTATTCATTTATACTTTCTTCATCTTTCGCAGCACACACATAATAGTATAGTCATCCCTTTAAACATAGTTATCCCTTTTATTGTAATATCCATCGTTTAGGAGTAACATATTAATTTAAAAATAGTTGTAAGTTATATAGTTATAAAACAAGTTTATTCATTTATACCTTCTTCATTTTCGCAGTCCTACATACTGGTAACATATTGTATTGAAAATGAAAGATACAAAAAGAAAATGTTCCGCATTAATCCTATACAGGAAGTGATTTGATGGAATTATTAATTTCTTAATTTTAATATAGAAAAAAACTTACAACATCAACATTTAATACAAACCGCATTAATCCTATACAGGGAGTGATCCATTTCTATATAGAAAAACACTTACAACATGAATATATTTTAAACAAACCTTCCGTTACAGTAATTGTTTATAATAACGCTCTTTGATAGGTATGTATGATATTAGTGTTCCTAAACTCAATTATATATGAGTGCTGCGCAGAGGGAATTACTAGAGTATTATATATAATATGGTGTATTAAAGGCGTATAACTATTTTTGTCATTGTCAATATAAGTACTTCAGGAACATATCAAAGCAATGTCTTTCTATTTACAACCAAAGTCACGTTGAATGAGTGCCATCTTGCTGAAGATGTAATTTGTATGTTAAGATAAAGCATGAGAATAATGCGTCAGACAAATATCATATAAAATTTTGATCCTATGTTAAATTACATAAAGTATATATATTTCCAGGCTATGTAAAAAACTCGCTTTTCTATCTACGGTTTGGCATGAAAGAATACGTGATTGTAAATTGTTCACGCAAATATAAAGCAATGCTCAGTCTGTGTATCGACACTTCTATTCATTCGAAACTTTGTAGACAATAGCGTCCGTGTAATTCCGATACAGTGTATTCAGCAGTGTATTCGGACTGACATCTGCTCTAGCTAAGGCTCGAGTTCAACATTTTGCGAGGAGCGAAGTGTTTGGTATCATTGGAAAGGTTACACCCTCGCCTTTTTCGTGGTACCCGTGTTCAGCTCTGATTTGCAAGTGACGAGAGAAAATCGAGGTCAAAGGTCATAACCCTTTTCCCGTTTTTTTGTTAGGTGAAAATGAAAATTTACCATGATAGCATTGTAAGTGTTCAATTCAAATAAGATAACACGATTTATATAGCTGTGTATGATACGTTAAACATAAACTTAATATCTTTATATCATTGCCAGTTTGGATTGCTAAGTATTGTAAATACCGCAGATAACGTTGACATTCTTAACGTGGTTCTGAAGTCACTTTTTTAAAGTGTGAAGAATATGTTTATTTTCATATCGACCAAATACTGTTAAAACATTTGTTTAATGCATGCAGTTAAAATAAATAAATGTTCAAGATTATAAAAGAACCCGTCTACCGTCCTGACTGTGAAAGTTAAGAGACATCCTGACTCTTAAGGTGAATACTCCTATTTTACGATTTTGGTAAATAAAAATTCAAAATTGAACATGACATTTCATAGAGTCAATTGATAAGGAATGCCAGTTGATAAGAAATGCCAATTGATAAGGAAAATAAATTGTTGATACTTCAATACATATCTGATATGTTATATGGGTAAATATTAGGCGGTCCCTGGTTCAAGCTTCACATACGAAACAAGTTTTGTTTGAATGTTCAACATACGTCCCAAGCACACGTCCCCAGCCTCGTTCGTCAGATGGTGACGTAAACCGGACCGTTCCGTTTATCGGAGTATATCCCTCTTGAACACGTTAAAGAACGATAAGAATGTTACTATCCGTTAGTAAGAATTCCCGGATGCATATATTTATAACGTACCCTGTCTGTGGAGCGGCTCTACCTAACCAATACTGCGTGGATGAGCCGTTAAGCACTGTATACGCGAAACGCGTACTATGTACGTAAATAACATAGCATCGCAGTAATGACTTTCTGTTTTTATTTGTTTTGATTTTTTTATTTCATGATACATTTACATTGTGTCGCAATTTTAATAAAAACTACTGGTATCTGTGAACAACACAGCATATATGACTATTGCTTTTACAATTTTGTTAGAACCGTGAACTATGGGGAAAATGCCATGCGTTTTTTTAAAACAAATAGCATACGTGGGATGTCTGCTCACTAGTATCAAATGAACAACTATCTTTTTTATTTTTATTTTTATTTCAGTCTGTTGAACGACGAGTCATCGTCGGAACTCGCGTTTCATCACGATGAATGGAGTGATAAAATAATCAATCAAACGTGGGTCCGACGATGACGACGAGTATGCTAGTTAACGTTAACGTCAAGAATATATTTTGCTGAACTATCAAGAGCCAACACGGTACTCATTGTGATTGCTGGAGATATGCACACTATTCGTGATTAACTTACGCATATGATACAATTGAAATATTCAACATGTATTCTTCTGCCGCGAATACCACCAACTTAGAAAATCTTGAATAGAACTTGTCATAGACCGAGGTTACATTTTAGCTAAATCTACAAAACGTCATGTGTTTAATATTTTCAATGCAAATCTCTCCCTACCAAACATTTTCTTCTTCTCGACGTGTTGGTACTTAATCTACATATCTCAATGCTTTAAATTAATTTGTAGTATCACATATAAGAAATGTGGGTGGTTAGGAAAAACAGAACAAAAGAGATTTGTGTTGTTTTTTTAACAAATTATCTAACCTATGCTGAACGAGTTAGGATAATTAAAATGGAAAAAAATGTCATTAAAAGTTAAAGATTGGCAATATGAAACAATATGTCCATATACTGTGGAAAATGTTATAGTTATATTTATTATGTAAATATATACATGAACGAACGAACGAACGAACGTACGAATATACGTACAAACGAACGAATGAATGAACAATCAAACAAAAAACAAACAAACAAACTAACAAATGAATGAATGTATGAATGAATGAATAAATAAATAAATAAATGATGGAATGAATAAATAAATAAATAAACAAGTGAGTGAGTGAGTGAGTGAGTGAGTGAGTGAGTGAGTGAGTGAGTGCGTGTGTGTGAGCGAGTGAATGAGTGAGTGAACGAACGAATAGTGAACGAATGAACGAACGTACAAACGAGCGAACGAACTATCAAACAAAAAACAAACAAACGAATAAACGAATGAACGAACGAACGAACGAACGAACGAACGGAAAACAGCAAACGAACGAACGAATAATTCATTCATTTCAAAATTGTATGTTTCTATAAAACAAACGTGACTCCTGGAGGTAGATCAAATATGACCTCAGGTTCATGATTTAACACGTTATGTGTCATGTGGTTTTAGAGAAGATTGTTTGTAAGGACTCTTTTCATATATAATTATAAGGAAACATGTGAAATCTCTGAACCGGGGACTTTGTTTGAACAAGATTCATGGTCCAGTACCTAGGAATCATTTCTGAGTAAAAACTGTCGAAATCTGTTCATCAGTTCTTGAGAAAACTAAAGATGTTTTAAGATATAAACTATTTTTAGTAATGGCGGCCATATTGGATGTCGCATTGACCTTATTTTAACAAAAACTTAAAAACCAATAATATCAGGATCATCCGTGCGAAGTTCGGTCAAAAACGGCAAAACTGTTTCTGATAAAAAGCCGTTTAAAGTATTAAAAAAAAAAAAAAAAAACACAGCTACCTCCCCTTGCAAGACAAATGACGGAGAGATGGATGATGAGCGGACGGACGGACGGACGGACGCCCAACGAAGAGTGATCACTATATACTAGTTCATCTCTGACGCTTTCTCTAAGCATTTGGCTCATGTGTGATAATACGCGAAAGGTGATTTATAAATAAACAAAAAATAAGAAATTAAATGTTTTTCATTTGTTTTTCATTTAAAACTTGTGAAACAGAGTCATGACCGGTAACCTGAATTTACTCCTGTAACATCCAAAATCAGTACGGGCTAAAAACGGGTATCACGATAAAGGCAAGTAATTACCGTTTCGACACATGTAAGATATTACTCTTTCGAGTGATACCTGTCACTATGCTCCTCTGAAAATGTTGAACTCGACTCAAAAATCGTCGAGTGGCCTCCAGACTTTATTCTATGTATTTTTTTCTCTTCCTTCTTTTCCTTTCCTTTTCTTTCACAACTATCATGACAGCTGTTTACGTCTACATTTGTAAACTTTAGTTGATTTATTCTCTGTATTCATTGTTACTTAATATATTTACTATAGTCATAAAATTACAGCTGTTCTTTGTAAGTTCATTGTATCCCACCAGACGGTGCTTCCGCACTCATCTGTGTACTTTCGCTCAAAGAACTATGGGATTTGTTTACAACCGAACTATTACGACTGCTCATCGAGTACGAATAGGTGCCATCATTTTTTCTTGTTTAAAAAAATAAATATTTGTCTTTAGTTATCTACTATATATTGCTTCATTATTTAAAACAGTAAATATTGTGGTGACACGATCAATATTATAAAGTACAATATAAAATAGTGTATAGTTGCGGTTTTGATACAAATGTCAAAGGTGTCGAATGTATACTCCAGGACTATATAAAATGAAAATAAGAAATTTGTTATTGTGAAAAACAAGTTGAATGGGCGATATACAAGGGCTATTGCGACATTAGTTTAAAAGGTGCATGTAATATTTATTGAAACTATATACATGAGGCGTTTTTAAAGTTCTCGAGTACATGTTTAACTCACCGGTTTCATGATTTGATACATTTATTGCAAATTCCATGTATGTGCTATGTTTCGCAGAAAGCCGTATCTTTACAACTGAACAAATATATTACAATAATGTAAATGATCTTTGTTGTATACGTACAACATTTCATTGAGTAACACTGCAGTGTTTACATTGTCATGTATGCAT